>CM056579.1:7470172-7775172 GCA_029721435.1 Gymnothorax reevesii | reverse complement strand
ATGGAATAGAAAATGTAAAAATCCCGCCCACCCCAGTGACTCTGTACTGTATAACCCCACCTACCTTATTGACTCTGTACTGTATAACCCCGCCCACCCCAGTGATTGTCGCATATAAGCCGATTTTTGTCACAATTTTGTGACTATTTTTATTCAAATTAAAAATTACAGTACTGATTGAGAGATCACAGAGAATTTACAGAAATTGTATTTTTACAGTTAGCTTCATGAGTATAATGCTAAGCGCCATAGATCACTAACGCCTTAACATATTGTGTTGAATGTAGCAGTATGTCAATGAAAATCATTATGGCAGTAGATAGAAAGATTTTATGATTTCTAATATCTGGTGCTACCCATGTGGCTACTAAAATTCTTCATGTTTAAAATGCAATCACACCTGACTGCTTCATTTAAGATGCTAAATATGCTTCTGTCTATTTCAGCCTTCAAAACGTACTGAGCAAAAAGGGAATTTCATTATTTTTTACTTTTTAAAAAAGGACGACAGTTCTTGACAGTCGTGTCCCAGCAAAACAATTTTTTAACAAATCATTTCCCTGATACTTTTATCCAAAGTGACTAACAGCAGACGAGATTAGCTAGCCTTATCATCACCGCCCTGTTTCGCCCCGTCCTATGGGCCGCGAGAGTTCGCTCAGCTGTGTTTGACCGTGGAGATGATGAGGGGAGCACTGTTCTTGCCGTCATGGGCGAGGCACGGACTGAACAGGGGGTACAGGCTCTCGGTGAAGGCATCCATGAAGGTGTAGAGGTGAATGTGCGCCTTAACGTCATAGAAGGACACCTGCCCGGCCTCGTAGTCCAGGTAGACGCCCATCTTGCTGGGGAACTCGGGAAGCTGCAGTGGCAGGCGGGCGGAGTTCAGCGCTTTGATCTGACCTCCCTTCAGCCACAGGCACCAGAAGCCGTTATCCGGGCTCAGCCGGATGTCTCCCTTGCGCTTGACGGACTGACGCGCCACGCCAAGCGTCCACGCCGTCTTGGAGCCCACTTCCACCTCCCAGTAATGGCGGCCGGAGCTTAGGCCCTCGCGGCCGAGAGCGAACAGCGCAGGGTGGAACCTGCGGGGGCCGTCGCTCGGCTGCTTCCTCTCCTCGTGCTTCCGCTCCTCAAACCAAACCTTCCGGCCGTCCGGCGACAGCACCAGGCTCCGCTGCGCCGTTGCTGGGTCCAGAAACACCTCACCTGTTTGAGAGCAGTGGGAGAACCTCAGCGCCCTCTGTGGAACTGTAGGAGGAATTACACCCTGCTCCGACAATACCATTTTTACACACCACAAAATGACATGCATACATGTGGTGTGTGTGTGTGTTGGGAGAGTGAGATGTGTTGGAGAGGTACCTACTTGCATAGTTCTGCAGCTTACGGAACTCTATGAAGGAAAGAGAGCACAGTTAGATTCAGATGCAGAAATAGCTATCAGTCCCCTGCAGGGTCCAACCTGGCAACCCAGAGAGAGTCACAAAGGAGTTAGTGATCATTCCGTATTTTTTTTTTGATGTATTTTGGGGAATGACGATTATAATTTTCATTTGAAGGCTTTAAAATTATGAGGATGCTCATACATTCACATTCTATGAACTGAATGAAAGTTCTTGACTGCAAGACTATGTAATACCTTTTTGAGACCAAATTTTGAGTATTGTGTGTAGTTTTGGGTACTATATGAAAGACATAGAGGCTCTGGAAAAGGTTGAAAGAAGGGCCACAAAGTTAATTCCTGGTATAACATAGCACATCTGGAAGAATCTTCATCTATTCAGCCTTGGTGAAATGGGACAAAAAGCAAATCTAATTGAGGCCTTTAAACATATAGAAGGGACAGTTTACTCTGAAGGATTACTTGGGTTAAGTCTTGTTTGCAAAACTAGGAGTCGTGCATGGAAGTTAGCCAAGGGTGAATATACAACATCAATTCAGAAATAGTTGGGACGAAGTGTAAATTGTGAATGAAATCAAAATGCAATGACTTTCAGATCACATTAGCTAATATGTTATTTACAATAGAACATAGATAACATTTCAAATGTTGAAACTGAGACATTTTACATTTTCATCCACAAAATTAGCTTATTTCAAATTTTCTGGTTGCAACAGGTCTCAAAAAAGCTGGGAGATGGGCAAAAAGAGCTGAAAAACCAATTAATATATAAGAGAATCAGCTGAAAGGACATTTAGCAAGTAAATAAGTTAACTGGTATCAGGTGTGTAACATGATTGGCTATAAAAGGGATGTCTTAGAGAGGCTGAGTCTCTCAGAAGTAAAGATGGCCAGAGGCTCTCCAACCTGTGAAGGCTTGCGTATAAACGATGTGGAATACTTTAAAAACAATGTTCCTCAACGTCAAATTGCAATGGATTTGAAACTCTCATCATCGACAGTGCATAACATCATCAAAAGATCCTGAGAATCTGGAAAAATCTGTGCATAAGGGACAAGGCCAAAGACCTTTACTGGATGCTCGTGATCTTCGGGCCCTCAGACGCCACTGCATCACTCACTGGCATTATTCTGTTATCGACATTACTAAATGGGGCCCAGAAATACTTCAAGAAACCACAATCTGTAAACACAGTTCGCCGTGCCATCCACAGATGCCACCTAAAACTCGCAAAAAGGAAGCCATTGTTGAGCATAATCCAGAAGCGCCGCCGTGTTCTGTGGGCCAAGGCTCATTTCAAATGGACTGTAGCAAAGTGGCAAAGTGTCCTGTGGTCAGGCGAGTCCAAATATGACATTCTTGTTGGAAATCATGGGTGTCGTGTCCTCCGGGCTAAAGAGGAGAAAGACCACCCCTCCTGTTATCAGTGTTCAGTTCAAAAGTCAGCATCTCTGATGGTATGGGGATGCATTAGTGCATATGGTGTGGGATACTTGCATGTTTTAAAAAGTACCATGAATGCTGAAAGGTATATAAAGGTTTTAGAGCAACATATGCTCCCCTCCAGATGACATCTATTCCAGGGAAGGCCTTGTGTATTTCAGCAGGACAATGCAAAACCACATACTGCAGCTATTACAACAGCATGGCTTCATAGCAGAAGAGTCCGTGTGCTGAACTGGCCTGCCTGCAGTCCTGATCTTTCACCGATTGAGAACATTTAGCGCATAATTAAACAAAAAGCCCGTCAAAGGAGACCCAAAACTCTCCACTGGCTGGAAGCCTGTATTAAACAAGAGTGGGATCAAATTCCAACGGCTAAACTCAAGAAACTTGTCTCCTCAATGCCCAGACGCCTCCAGTCTGTGCTAAAAAGAAGGGATGCTACACCACGGTAAAGAGACCCCTGTCCCAACTTTTTTGAGACCTGTAGCAGCCATCAAATTTGAAATGGGCTCATTTTGTGGATAAAATTTTAAAATTTCTCTGTTTCAACATTTGTTATGTTATCTCTGTTCTATTGTGAATAAAATACTGGCTGGTGTGATTTGAAAGTCATTGCGTTTTGATTTTATTCATAATTTATACTTTGTCCCAACTATTTCGGAATTGTAGCATGGATATGAGGAAGTGTATTTTCAGAAAGTGGTCATAGAGTGCTAATAGTTTGCCTGGTTATGTAACGGAGACTGAAACTCTTTATGTGGGTGGGCTTGATACGGTGCTAAATGCACATGAGGTTGGTACACTTGTGGGACACAAATGCTTGAGGTAGACTTTAGTGGTTCGAAAATGACAAGATCTGTCAGGCTGAGGGGCTTGTTCTTGCCATTCTGAATGATAACTTTGCCCCAGCTGTGTGTAAGCTGGTAGCTTTCCTCCCGCTGTATCAACCCTGGCAACCCTCCCCTTTAGTGTCTAACCTGGCAACCCTCCCCAAGCTGCATCTAACCTGGGAACATTTCTTTGGCTGTATTTAACCTGGCAACCCTCCCAATGCTGTGTCTAATCTGGACACATTACCCCAGTCGTGACAAACCTTGCAACCCTCCCCCAGCTGGTATCTGATCCCTGTCCTGGTTCGTCATTGCTGTGGACCAGCAGAATCAGTTTTAGAGACGAGCTATGGATCAGGTCTAAGGATCTGATGTGTTGGATGGTTGCTATGGTGATGGAGGGTCACGGGCGCATCGTTAGATCTGAAAATTCTGGGGCTAATATCCCTCCCTTTTTTGAAAATAATTAGTCCTGGTTAATTCTAGATAGTTTTCCTTTATTAACACGTTTTCCAATTCATGAATAATCAAGTGGCAATTGAAGACATGGCTTCTCTCCCCCATGCGATCTAAAAACAACAAAATAATGGGCTACATTCAGCAGATTTAATTATATTATAATTTAATTATAATTAGATCTATGCGCCGTCACTCAGTGACGGCATTTCAGAACTCTTCAGCGAATGAAGGTAATTCTGGTCACTAGAACGTGGTTTCGTCCGTTTACATTTTCCAATCAGACAGCTGTCTATTTTTTACAGCAAATTGCGTGACCTGCTGCAAAAACAGGTGTACGTACTTGTCGCTGAAATTAGCTTCATTCGCTGAAGAGTTATGAAATGCCGTCGCCGAGTGACGGTGCATAGACCTAATTATAATTTAATTATTTTTCTGTACTGAATGCAGCCCATTATTTTGTGGCTTTTAGATCGCATGGGGGAGAGAAGCCGTGTCTTCAATTGGCTCTTGATTATTCATGAATTGGAAAGCGTGTTAGTAAAGGAAAACTATCTAGAATTAACCAGGACTCATTATTTTCAAAAAAGGGAGGGATATTAGCCCCGGAATTTTCTGGTCTAACGACGCGCCTGGAGGGTCATAAGATCATATGCTAAGGTGACTGAGCTCGCCAAATCACAGACCTTTGCTGTGGAGTCTTTTCAGCATGTCTTGGCTCTTTTCCAGCAAGGCGCTGACTGATGACCTCACAGTCCCCACATACAGATCAGTATTCACAGAAACGCCTGACCAATCCATGGGCTCTGGGGGCGGAGCCAAGGTGGGCAGAGTCTAGAGCACATGACACAACATTTCAGGTTGTCTGCAGTGTGTTATTGGTGTCTGAGTGCCTGTGTGTGTGTCAATGTGTATTTGAGAGTGTTTGTGAGTGTGAGAGAGTGTGTGTTTGTGTGTGTTTGTGTGTTTGTATTGTATTGAGTATGTGTGTGTGTATGTTTAGAGTACGTTGTGTGAATGTATGTGCAGAGTGTGTGTATGTGTATGTTTAGAGTATGTTGTTTGTATGTTGGCAGTGTGTGCATGTGTTAAGACTATGTTGTGCGTGTGAAGAGTGTGTATGTATCAGAGTATGTGTTCAGAGTTGTTTGTATGGTGTGTATTACTTTTTACAATGTGTGTAGTGTGTATGTATGTGTGTGTGTGTTTGTAGTCAATAAGTGTGTCTATCTTGCATAACGTGTGCAGTGTGTGCATGTACTGTATAGAGTGTGTGTGTTTGTAGTCAGTCTGTATGTGTGTGTATTGTTTAGAATGTGTGCATGTACTGTATAGAGTGTGTGTATTTGTAGTCAGTCTGTATGTGTGTGTATTGTTTAGAATGTGTGAGTGTGTGCATGTACTGTATAGAGTGTGTGTGTTTGTAGTCAGTCTGTATGTGTGTGTATTGTTTAGAATGTGTGAGTGTGTGCATGTACTGTATAGAGTGTGTGTGTTTGTAGTCAGTCTGTATGTGTGTGTATTGTTTAGAATGTGTGAGTGTGTGCATGTACTGTATAGAGTGTGTGTGTTTGTAGTCAGTCTGTATGTGTGTGTGTTGTTTAGAATGTGTGAGTGTGTGCATGTACTGTATAGAGTGTGTGTGTTTGTAGTCAGTCTGTATGTGTGTGTATTGTTTAGAATGTGTGAGTGTGTGCATGTACTGTATAGAGTGTGTGTATTTGTAGTCAGTCTGTATGTGTGTGTATTGTTTAGAATGTGTGAGTGTGTGCATGTACTGTATAGAGTGTGTGTGTTTGTAGTCAGTCTGTATGTGTGTGTATTGTTTAGAATGTGTGCATGTACTGTATAGAGTGTGTGTATTTGTAGTCAGTCTGTATGTGTGTGTATTGTTTAGAATGTGTGAGTGTGTGCATGTACTGTATAGAGTGTGTGTGTTTGTAGTCAGTCTGTATGTGTGTGTATTGTTTAGAATGTGTGAGTGTGTGCATGTACTGTATAGAGTGTGTGTGTTTGTAGTCAGTCTGTATGTGTGTGTATTGTTTAGAATGTGTGAGTGTGTGCATGTACTGTATAGAGTGTGTGTGTTTGTAGTGAGTCTGTATGTGTGTGTGTTGGTTAGAATGTGTGAGTGTGTGCATGTACTGTATAGAGTGTGTGTGTTTGTAGTCAGTCTGTATGTGTGTGTATTGTTTAGAATGTGTGAGTGTGTGCATGTACTGTATAGAGTGTGTGTGTTTGTAGTCAGTCTGTATGTGTGTGTATTGTTTAGAATGTGTGAGTGTGTGCATGTACTGTATAGAGTGTGTGTGTTTGTAGTCAGTCGGTATGTGTGTGTATTGTTTAGAATGTGTGAGTGTGTGCATGTACTGTATAGAGTGTGTGTGTTTGTAGTCAGTCTGTATGTGTGTGTATTGTTTAGAATGTGTGAGTGTGTGCATTCAGGTACCTGCAGCAGCAGCAGCTTGTCGTCAGTGTGTGCGAGTGTCTCCAGCTCGGCGCTCCTCCTCCTCAGCTGCGCCAGCTCCTCCTCCAGACCGCGGACCAGTTCCTGCGCCTGCTGCTCCGCCTCTCTCTGCCGCACGGTGATCTGCTCCACCAGCTCCGCCTGGCTCTGCTCCATCCAGCGCTGTAGCTCCGCGTACACCCTCCAGCTGTCCTCCAGCTCCCGCTGCGCTGCAGTCTGCCCCACCAGCCACCAAACAACAACGATCAGCAACAACTGTGCACACTCAGCACGTATCGACTACACAACGACTACAGCGCCCTCCATTATTATTGGCACCCTTCGTTAAGATGTGTTAAAAGCCTTAAAATAAATTCACTTTTTATTGCAGAAGCATACTCACACTGAAAACTGTAGAAAAATGTAACCTTCAACTCAAGTGAATTTGAAGGGGAAAAAAATCCCTGACTAAAAAATAATTATTTTTCTTAAAATCACCTGTTCCACAATTATTGGCACCCCTAACAATTCCTAGGAAATAAATGTAATTGAAGTATTTCTGTCATTTCTACAGTAGTTTACAAAGTTGATCAGAGTATCTAGGAACATTTAATTACTAATTCACCACTTCCTGTTTCCCTGGGGTATAAATATGAAGTGACACAGAGGCCATTTCTCTTATCCACACTTCAACATGGGAAAGACAAAGGAACTCACCATTCAAGTGAGGCAGATGTGTGTCGACCTTCACAAGTCAGACAATGGCGGCAATAAAATAGCCACTCGCCTGCACCTGCCCATATCTGCTGTCAGAAGAATCATTAAGAAGTTTAAAAAAACTTGAACAGTGGTAAACAAGCCTGGACGAGGACGCAAGGTTATTTTTCCACCACCCACAGTGAGGAGGATGGTAAGAGAAATAAAAAGTTCTCCAAAGCTCTCTGTTAAAGAATTGCAACAAATGGTAGCATCTTGAGGTCACAAAGTCTCCAAAACAACCATCAGGCGCTATCTACATGCCAACAAGCTGTTTGGGAGGCATGCACGGAAAAAGCCTTTTCTCACTCACAATCATAAACGCGAACGTCTGGAGTTTGCTAAGCGGTACTGGGACTTCAACTGGGACCGTGTGCTTTGGTCAGATGAGGCCAAGATAGAGCTTTTTGGCAACAAACACTCTAAGTAGGTCTGGCGAACACAAAAGATGAGTATGCAGAAAAGCACCTCATGCCCACTGTGAAGTATGGGGGAGGATCAGTGATGCTGTGGGCCTGTTTCTCTTCCAGAGGCCCTGGGAACCTTGTTAGGGTGCATGGCATCATGAACGCTTTGAAATACCAGGACATTTCAAATCAAAATCTGGTGGCCTCTGCCCGAAAGCTGAAGATGGGTCGTCACTGGGTCTTTCAGCAAGATAATGACCCTAAACATGTGGCCAAATCTACACAGAAATGGTTCACCAGACACAGAATCAAGCTCCTCCCATGGCCATCTCAGTCCCCAGGCCTCAACCCCATTGAAAACCTGTGTAGTGAGCTGAAGAGGAGAGTGCAGAGGAGAGGACCCAGGTCGCTGGATGATTTAGAGAGATTGTGCAAAGAGGAATGGTCGAAGATCCCTCTTTCTGTATTCTCCCATCTTGTGAAACATTATAGGAGAAGATTAGGTGCTGTTTTGTTGGCAAAAGGGGGTTGTACAAAGTATTAACATCAGGGGTGCTGATAATTGTGGCACATATGATTTGATGTAAAAGAATTAATTTTTAATGTGGGATTTTTTTTCCCACTGAATAAATGCACTTGAATAAAAGGTTGGATTTTCCTCTTTTTTTCATTGTGGTCCTATATTATTTAGGAAAAAACTGAATTTATTAGAAGCTAAAGAACACATCTTAACCAGGGGTGCCAATAAACATTGAGGGCACTGTATTAATATCATCAGTGCAAACTAAGCACATATCGACTACACTAAAACTATTAACAACAACTGTGCACACTCTGCACATATCAACTACACAACAACTATTAACACTACACAACAACTATAAACAACAATTGTGCACACCAAGTACATATATACTACACAGCAACAATAAACTATAAACTAGTTTCATAAATTTTTATATATAAAACTACTTGGTTGTATATACATATTTCGTATCTTGATTCTCGGCCCAGAGATTTCATACACCAGTCTGCAGACTTGAGTACTTTTTGAAGCAACTGCCTCAAAATAACAAACATTGAACTTGAAATAAAAAAAATAATAACAGCATTATATTTTATTATTTCAGAGAACTAAAACAGAGCATCTTTTTGAAAACAAAACACATCACTTTCTAATGAAAATGAACAGCTAATATAGTCATACCAGTATACTATAGTCATGGGTGTCAAAAAGCTTCTTGAACAAAATGAATGTACAATATACACAGTGAAATGGAAGGCAAATGCAGCTGAACAAAAGTCATGATAAAAACCAATCTCCATGAATTATGAATGGGCAGCACCACCATCCAAACTGGTTTAAAGACCTCATTCGTCATCGATAGGGATGTGGCTCGGAAATTAGAAAGTCCAGCCAAAGAAGAAGCAGCTAAAAAAAGAACCTTTTTTGATTGGCTGACTGGACTTGTGTACTTGTAGAAGTTTTATACTGGACTATACTGGAGCCAAGATACTGGAGTGCCAAATGACAAGACGGGGAATAACAAAAGTAAATGGGATTTTTTGGTCATAGTTCAAATCTCCTGAAGGGGGCGCTGCCGTCAGCAGGTGCTCTCTGTGCTCAGCATTTTCAGAAGCCATTTTGGTAGTTGGTTGTGCATTAGGTGGTTAGACGGTGAGACTGAGAGATGGAAGCTATGCTTTTCCATGTTTGCTGTCGAGTCTCTGAATACAGATGACCGAATAAGTTGCTGGCCAGGTATTAAACTACTCAATGAGCAGGGAGAGCAGGGATAATTTACATCTGCAGGCTAAGCAAGGACTGCAGCTACATTCTTAAAGAAATTCTACTTGCATTGATACGTTTGGAATTCAGTCTCAAGCAAAAATAAAAATTGATCCGTGGCTAGCATCCTCATTGTAGCAACTGCTTGCTAACATTGAATCAATTGGGAATGGCAGCACTATTCTGCTGAACTGAATTCACCCAATCAATCTGTTCCTATCCACATGCCTCTCACATTGCCTCTGGCTAAACAAGACTAGCAAGGTCAAAACATACTATATGGCTCGACTATTAATATTATCGTGATCGCAATGGTAATTTCTGCTAGCACCCAAATGGTGATTCCCATTATATGTTAGATTTAAGATGACTTAATCACTCCGCTACCCTGTCAATCACTGAGGCAGGGCTCTTTGCCTTTGTGTGCGAGCAGAAATGTTTTCATTCACAGCCAGTTGGGTCACTACCTCCCTAAAAACACTCAGTAGCAGTGTGACTAGCTTAGCCTGCTAGCTAAGTAGCCACATATCTGTTATTGAAAAATGAACCATTCTGCAAACAAAATGTGAACACGACCACGGAATTGTTAAATTGGTAAATGTGAATTTTTTTTGAGTATGTAGTATCCTCAGTTTTCTTGCTGAGCTAACCTGTGCGCTAATGGTGGCTCAGCTGGAACAGGAGGGCAGCTGTCATGACTTTCTACCCGTTGTCGCCTAGCAATGCCAGGGGGACAACCTGCAGTGACCTCTAAAAAGGTTATCCCCCCCCCAAAAAAAAATGTTCATCATGGTCACTTCAAATCTTACATCAAAATAATCGAAAGACCTTTGGCTAAATAAAAGTCATATCGATTGGGTGCCATATAATGCAGGGGAAAAATATATATGTGATATTTAGCTGTCTCCTTAGTCTACCATTGATCTAAATACATTGAAACAGCCGCATGTGCTCATTTGTGTTTTTTGTTGCTACTAGGGGGTCGTTAATTCTCTGATCAGGAAGTAGGCCTTGGCCTTTACGTCATGTCTTGCTACTCTTGCTACATCCAAGATGGTCGGTCTTTGGTAGGAGCAGAAGAGGGGCGCTCATGACTCGAGACCACAGTTCACACAACACCAACCAATGGATGGCGCCAAAAGCGAGAGAGTTGCGCATAGTACTTGTAGATCTGAGAGTGGATGAACCACAGATGGAGAGTGGGGCCCAATTCCAAATGCCCGTGAAGACTCGAGCCCTGAACCCTCCCTGATTTACCTGACGTCAGCAGTAAGGAACGGAGTCTGAGAGTCTGAGAGGGCTGCAGATCCCATACATTGGGATGGAAGAGCGCTTACCCCCTTTCACGTTACCAAACGACACGCACTTGTGACAAAGTTCATACTGACACGGAAACGTTTTCTTCTGCTCCTTCCATTATCTCGATCGGACCGCTCTTTGGTTTATTTACCGGTTTTTTGTTTGTTTACATTTCCGGTATTCTGATGGCATCCCCCGTATTTGACTTCACAACGCTAAGAACTGTGGGAAATTTCCTTCCCCAAAGTCAGCATCGGTGCTAATTTACAGTAAGGGCGCAGTAAGGGCTCATTCACGGACTAGACCAGCCCTCACACACTCACAGGCTTCCCGTGAACGCACCTCTCAGTCTGTGAGTCCGTAAGGGGTCGGATTGGCATTGGGCCTATGTTTTGCTTGTATGGAGAAGTAGTAACAAAGATAATTACTGAAAAAATTTGCACCAATTGAAACACCCTAACTTACCTTGACTAAGCAGATTTCATTAATGTAAATCATCAGTCAGCTCTGCAGATACATTGGTGTAATACAGTAGTGCTTGTTTGCCTGGTTTTTGGGGTAACTTAAGCCCCAAGTGGAGAAAAAATCATCAGCCCCCCCTGCCCAAATGAACAGTGATTACAAAAACACATCAGCTAAACATATACGCAGCAGCAAATCCATGCAAATTACACATCAGGTACACACCAACTTCCACTTCAAAATAGAGCTTTGTATGGAGATTTTCCACTGAAAATTGAATTTAGTCCAGGACTAGGTTTAATCTGTGTCCAGCAAAGTGTCCCATTACATCTACTTTTATCCGTAAAGATGCTGCCATGTGGTGAAAGTGGCCATCAGATATTTAGAGGACCTTCAGTTACTTTGCCTCATACTGTAGAATTGCTCTCAAGCTGTTCCCGTTAAAGTTTGCTCGATTAGAAATAAAATGATTTATTCACTCAATAATGAAAACCATTGCAAGGCCTAAATTATTAAGAAATGGAAATGACAGAGTGATCGCTTATTGGCTACATTTATATAACTGATGCGACATTGTAAGGACGTTGCAATCCATATAAATGCAAAGAATCTAAAATTTGCTCAGACTTTCATCTCTCATTTTAGCATTTTTTCTGCACTGTGCCGAACAACACCCTTAAGCCGTGACTGTACTCACAAACGCCTCTATTACATTTTCACAATAATCCTTACAAAATAACTTATGCAAATGCGTGCCATTTTAGGAGCTACATTAGTTCAAAATATTCAAAGGACATTGATGTTTAACAGCGTCATTAGTTTGCAGAGGAGATTGTCTCATCTCGTGATGCAAAATACTGCAGCCTAATGCCAGTCATTCTACCAATCAGTCTTAGCGACAGTCGCTAATCAGGTAAAATAAACTGCGGCAAGAGGAGGTAATTAGGCACTGAAAGGTGAGGTTACCAAATGCCCTGGTTACTGCCAACTGACCACGACCGATGGGTTGTGTCGTAATTTTAACAAAAAGAGTCGTGACACTTCTTGCGTTTGGAAGAAAGTGCATTATACAGTGTATAAATCAAAGGCAAATATTGCGTTCTGGGAAAAACAGAGGGTGCTTAGCGAAGGAGTTTTTTCCTGAAACTTGTTTTTTTATTCAGGCTTTTTGCTTCAGCCACAATTAACTTTATTTGCTTCAAAACAGCTGAAATTTATGTTGCTACATGTAAGAGTGCGACTTTTAGTTTTATTTCATTATGCTGCCAGGCAAAAGCCGTGATTATGAATCGCACAGTGTCATAGTTCCACTTGGGCGTCCGTTTTACACACGGCGCTTTTGCCCCTTTGTCGTGATCTCGACACTCACCAGAGATTTTTAGGAAATTCTAAAATTTTGTCTGTGGCCATTTTTGCCCTCACTTTGGAGGTTTGTAACATCATGGCTGAGAGCGTCAGTGAAAATCTTGAACTAATGATCAGTGTTGTTGCTCCACAGTTACGGTAAAAAAAAAAACATTTCTGGATCTCTGCCTCTGAATGAGGCCAAGATCAGCCAGGGGGCTGTTGGAGAGGTAAGGCTGCAAATTCTGATAACCTGCCTGCGACCTGCACAGCCTGAGGAATCCTGGAGTCCCAAAGAATGTGGAAACTCACTAGCTGGACTGGTCTGACCAGTCGAACAACCTACCATCTGATAAAGGTGTACATACAATTCTTCAGCTAACACACACATGACTAGCCTACAGGCATAGACTCAATAAGGGTGAAGTGTGCAGGGACAGTATCTGTAGGGGTGAAGTGTGCAGGGACAGTATCTGTAGGGGTGAAGTGTGCAGGGACAGTATCTGTAGGGGTGAAGTGTGCAGGGACAGTATCTGTAGGGGTGAAGTGTGCAGGGACAGTATCTGTAGGGGTGAAGTGTGCAGGGACAGTATCTGTAGGGGGGAAGTGTGCAGGGACAGTATCTGTAGGGGTGAAGTGTGCAGGGACAGTCTCTGTAGGGGTGCAGTGTGCAGGGACAGTATCTGTAGGGGTGAAGTGTGCAGGGACAGTCTCTGTAGGGGTGAAGTGTGCAGGGACAGTCTCTGTAGGGGTGAAGTTTGCAGGGACAGTCTCTGTAGGGGTGAAGTGTGCAGGGACAGTATCTGTACGGGTGAAGTGAGCAGGGACAGTCTCTGTAGGGGTGAAGTGTTCAGGGACAGTATCTGTAGGGCTGAAGTGAGCAGGGACAGTCTCTGTAGGGGTGAAGTGAGCAGGGGCAGTCTCTGTAGGGGTGAAGTGTGCAGGGACAGTATCTGGAGGGGTAAAGTGTGCAGGAACAGTCTCTGTAGGGGTGAAGTGTGCAGGGACAGTCTCTGTAGGGGTGAAGTGTGCAGGGACAGTCTCTGTAGGGGTGAAGTGTGCAGGGACAGTCTCTGTAGGGCTGAAGTGAGCAGGGACAGTCTCTGTAGGGGTGAAGTGTGCAGGGACAGTATCTGTAGGGGTGAAGTGTGCAGGGACAGTCTCTGTAGGGGTGAAGTGTGCAGGGACAGTCTCTGTAGGGCTGAAGTGAGCAGGGACAGTCTCTGTAGGGGTGAAGTGTGCAGGGACAGTCTCTGTAGGGGTGAAGTGTGCAGGGACAGTCTCTGTAGGGCTGAAGTGAGCAGGGACAGTCTCTGTAGGGGTGAAGTGTGCAGGGACAGTATCTGTAGGGCTGAAGTGAGCAGGGACAGTCTCTGTAGGGCTGAAGTGAGCAGGGACAGTCTCTATAGGGGTGAAGTGTGCAGGGACAGTATCTGTAGGGGTGAAGTGTGCAGGGACAGTCTCTGTAGGGGTGAAGTGAGCAGGGACAGTCTCTGTAGGGGTGAAGTGAGCAGGGACAGTATCTGTACGGGTGAAGTGAGCAGGGACAGTATCTGTAGGGGTGAAGTGTGCAGGGACAGTCTCTGTAGGGGTGAAGTGTGCAGGGAAAGTATCTGTACGGGTGAAGTGTGCAGGGACAGTCTCTCTAGGGGTGAAGTGTGCAGGGACAGTATCTGTACGGATGAAGTGAGCAGGGACAGTCTCTGTAGGGGTGAAGTGTGCAGAGACAGTCTCTGTAGGGGTGAAGTGTGCAGGGACAGTCTCTGTAGGGGTGAAGTGAGCAGGGACAGTCTCTGTAGGGGTGAAGTGTGCAGGGAAAGTCTCTGTAGGGGTGAAGTGTGCAGGGACAGTATCTGTAGGGCTGAAGTGAGCAGGGACCGTCTCTGTAGGGGTGAAGTGTGCAGGGACAGTCTCTGCAGGGGTGAAGTGAGCAGGGACAGTCTCTGTAGGGGTGAAGTGTGCACAGACAGTCTCTGTAGGGGTGAAGTGTGCAGGGACAGTATCTGTACGGGTGAAGTGAGCAGGGACAGTCTCTGTAGGGGTGAAGTGAGCAGGGACAGTCTCTGTAGGGGTGAAGTGAGCAGGGACAGTATCTGTACGGGTGAAGTGAGCAGGGACAGTATCTGTAGGGGTGAAGTGAGCAGGGACAGTCTCTGTAGGGGTGAAGTGTGCAGGGACAGTATCTGTACGGGTGAAGTGTGCAGGGACAGTCTCTGTAGGGGTGAAGTGTGCAGGGACAGTCTCTGTACGGGTGAAGTGTGCAGGGACAGTCTCTGTAGGGGTGAAGTGTGCAGGGAAAGTATCTGTAGGGGTGAAGTGAGCAGGGACAGTATCTGTAGGGGTGAAGTTTGCAGGGACAGTCTCTGTAGGGGTGAAGTGAGCAGGGACAGTCTCTGTAGGGGTGAAGTGTGCAGGGAAAGTCTCTGTAGGGGTGAAGTGTGCAGGGACAGTCTCTGTAGGGGTGAAGTGTGCAGGGACAGTATTTGTACGGGTGAAGTGGGCAGGGACAGTCTCTGTAGGGGTGAAGTGTGCAGGGACAGTCTCTGTAGGGGTGAAGTGAGCAGGGACAGTCTCTGTAGGGGTGAAGTGTGCAGGGACAGTCTCTGTAGGGCTGAAGTGAGCAGGGACAGTCTCTGTAGGGGTGAAGTGTGCAGGGACAGTCTCTGTAGGGGTGAAGTGTGCAGGGACAGTCTCTGTAGGGCTGAAGTGAGCAGGGACAGTCTCTATAGGGGTGAAGTGTGCAGGGACAGTATCTGTAGGGGTGAAGTGTGCAGGGACAGTCTCTGTCGGTGTGAAGTGTGCAGGGACAGTCTCTGTAGGGGTGAAGTGAGCAGGGACAGTCTCTGAAGGGGTGAAGTGAGCAGGGACAGTATCTGTACGGGTGAAGTGAGCAGGGACAGTATCTGTAGGGGTGAAGTGTGCAGGGACAGTCTCTGTAGGGGTGAAGTGTGCAGGGAAAGTATCTGTACGGGTGAAGTGTGCAGGGACAGTCTCTGTAGGGGTGAAGTGTGCAGGGACAGTATCTGTACGGATGAAGTGACCAGGGACAGTCTCTGTAGGGGTGAAGTGTGCAGAGACAGTCTCTGTAGGGGTGAAGTGTGCAGGGACAGTCTCTGTAGGGGTGAAGTGAGCAGGGACAGTCTCTGTAGGGGTGAAGTGTGCAGGGACAGTCTCCGTAGGGGTGAAGTGTGCAGGGACAGTATCTGTACGGGTGAAGTGAGCAGGGACAGTCTCTGTAGGGGTGAAGTGTGCAGGAACAGTCTCTGCAGGGGTGAAGGGAGCAGGGACAGTCTCTGTAGGGGTGAAGTGTGCAGGGACAGTCTCTGTAGGGGTGAAGTGTGCAGGGACAGTATCTGTACGGGTGAAGTGAGCAGGGACAGTCTCTGTAGGGGTGAAGTGTGCAGGGACAGTCTCTGTAGGGGTGAAGTGAGCAGGGACAGTCTCTGTAGGGGTGAAGTGTGCAGGGACAGTCTCTGAACGGGTGAAGTGTGCAGGGACAGTCTCTGTAGGGGTGAAGTGTGCAGGGACAGTCTCTGTACGGGTGAAGTGTGCAGGGACAGTCTCTGTAGGGGTGAAGTGTGCAGGGAAAGTATCTGTAGGGGTGAAGTGAGCAGGGACAGTATCTGTAGGGGTGAAGTTTGCAGGGACAGTCTCTGTAGGGGTGAAGTGAGCAGGGACAGTCTCTGTAGGGGTGAAGTGTGCAGGGACAGTCTCTGTAGGGGTGAAGTGTGCAGGGACAGTATTTGTACGGGAGAAGTGTGCAGGGACAGTCTCTGTAGGGGTGAAGTGTGCAGGGACAGTCTCTGTAGGGGTGAAGTGAGCAGGGACAGTCTTTGTAGGGGTGAAGTGTGCAGGGACAGTCTCTGTAGGGGTGAAGTGTGCAGGGACAGTCTCTGTAGGGGTGAAGTGAGCAGGGACAGTCTCTGTCGGGGTGAAGTGTGCAGGGACAGTATCTGCAGGGATGAAGTGTGCAGGGACAGTCTCTGTAGGGGTGAAGTGTGCAGGGACAGTCTCTGTAGGGATGAAGTGTGCAGGGACAGTCTCTGTAGGGGTGAAGTGTGCAGGGACAGTATCTGTAGGGGTGAAGTGTGCAGAGACAGTCTCTGTAGGGGTAAAGTGTGCAGGGACAGTATCTGCAGGGATGAAGTGTGCAGGGACAGTCTCTGTAGGGGTGAAGTGTGCAGGGACAGTCTCTGTAGGAGTAATGAGCAGGGACAGTCTCTGTAGGGGTAAAGTGTGCAAGGACAGTGTCTGCAGGGATGAAGTGTGCAGGGACAGTCTCTGTAGGGGTGAAGTGTGCAGGGAAAGTATCTGTACGGGTGAAGTGTGCAGGGACAGTCTCTGTAGGTGTGAAGTGAGCAGGGACAGTCTCTGTAGGGATGAAGTGTGCAGGGACAGTTTCTGTAGGGGTGAAGTAGGCAGGGACAGTATCTGTACGGGTGAAGTGTGCAGGGACAGTCTCTGTAGGTGTGAAGTGTGCAGGGACAGTCTCTGTAGGGATGAAGTGTGCAGGGACAGTCTCTGTCGGGGTGAAGTGTGCAGGGACAGTCTCTGTAGGTGTGAAGTGAGCAGGGACAGTCTCTGTAGGGGTGAAGTGTGCAGGGACAGTCTCTGTAGGGGTGAAGTGTGCAGGGACAGTCTCTGTAGGGGTGAAGTGTGCAGGGACAGTCCCTGTAGGGGTGAAATGTGCAGGGACAGTCTCTGTAGGGGCGAAGTGTGCTGGGACAGTCTCTGTATGGGTGAAGTGAGCAGGGACAGTCTCTGTAGGGGTGAAGTGTGCAGGGACAGTCTCTGTAGGGGTGAAGTGTGCAGGGACAGTCTCTGTAGGGGTGAAGTGAGCAGGGACAGTCTCTGTAGGGGTGAAGTGTGCAGGGACAGTCTCTGTAGGAGTAATGAGCAGGGACAGTCTCTGTAGGGGTAAAGTGTGCAGGGACAGTGTCTGCAGGGATGAAGTGTGCAGGGACAGTATCTGTAGGAGTAATGAGCAGGGACAGTCTCTGTAGGGGTGAAGTGTGCAGGGACAGTCTCTGTAGGGGTGAAGTGTGCAGGGACAGTCTCTGTAGGAGTAATGAGCAGGGACAGTCTCTGTCGAGGTAAAGTGTGCAGGGACAGTGTCTGCAGGGATGAAGTGTGCAGGGAAAGTCTCTGTCGGGGTGAAGTGTGCAGGGACAGTCTCTGTAGGGGTGAAGTGTGCAGGGACAGTCTCTGTAGGGGTGAAGTGAGCAGGGACAGTCTCTGTAGGGGTGAAGTGTGCAGGGACAGTCTCTGTAGGGATGAAGTGTGCAGGGACAGTCTCTGTAGGTGTGAAGTGTGCAGGGACAGTCTCTGTAAAGGCGAGGTGTGCAGGGACAGTCTCTGTAGGTGTGAAGTGAGCAGGGACAGTCTCTGTAGGGGCGAAGTGTGCAGGGACAGTCTCTGTAGGGATGAAGTGTGCAGAGACAGTCTCTGTATGGGTGAAGTGAGCAGGGACAGTCTCTGTAGGGGTGAAGTGTGCAGGGACAGTCTCTGTAGGGGTGAAGTGTGCAGGGACAGTCTCTGTAGGGATGAAGTGTGCAGGGACAGTCTCTGTAGGGGTGAAGTGTGCAGGGACAGTATCTGTAGGGGTGAAGTGTGCAGGGACAGTCTCTGTAGGGATGAAGTGTGCAGGGACAGTCTCTGTAGGGGTGAAGTGTGCAGGGACAGTCTCTGTAGGAGTAATGAGCAGGGACAGTCTCTGCAGGGGTAAAGTGTGCAGGGACAGTGTCTGCAGGGATGAAGTGTGCAGGGACAGTCTCTGTAGGGCTGAAGTGAGCAGGGACAGTCTCTGTAGGGGTGAAGTGTGCAGGGAGAGTATCTGTACGGGTGAAGTGTGCAGGGACAGTCTCTGTAGGGCTGAAGTGAGCAGGGACAGTCTCTGTAGGGGTGAAGTGTGCAGGGACAGTCTCTGTAGGGGTGAAGTGAGCAGGGCCAGTCTCTGTAGGGGTGAAGTGTGCAGGGACAGTCTCTGTAGGGGTGAAGTGTGCAGGGACAGTCTCTGTATGGGTGAAGTGAGCAGGGACAGTGTCTGTTGGGGTGAAGTGTGCAGGGACAGTCTCTGTAGGGATGAAGTGAGCAGGGACAGTCTCTGTAGGGATGAAGTGTGCAGGGACAGTCTCTGTAGGGGTGAAGTGTGCAGGGACAGTCTCTGTAGGGGTGAAGTGTGCAGGCACAGTATCTATACGGGTGAAGTGTGCAGGGACAGTCTCTGTATGGGTGAAGTGAGCAGGGACAGTCTCTGTAGGGGTGAAGTGTGCAGGGACAGTATCTGTAGGGGTGAAGTGAGCAGGGACAGTCTCTGTAGGGATGAAGTGTGCAGGGACAGTCTCTGTAGGGATGAAGTGTGCAGGGACAGTCTCTGTAGGGGTGAAGTGTGCAGGGACAGTATCTGTATGGGTGAAGTGAGCAGGGACAGTCTCTGTAGGTATGAAGTGTGCAGGGACAGTCTCTGTCGGGGCGAAGTGTGCAGGGACAGTCTCTGTAGGGGTGAAGTGTGCAGGGACAGTCTCTGTAGGGGTGAAGTGTGCAGGGACAGTCTCTGTAGGTGTGAAGTGTGCAGGGACAGTCTCTGTAGGGGCGAAGTGTGCAGGGACAGTCTCTGTACGGGTGAAGTGTGCAGGGACAGTCTCTGTAGGTGTGAAGTGTGCAGGGACAGTCTCTGTAGGGGCGAAGTGTGCAGGGACAGTCTCTGTAGGTGTGAAGTGTGCAGGGACAGTCTCTGTAGGGGCGAAGTGTGCAGGGACAGTCTCTGTATGGGTGAAGTGAGCAGGGACAGTCTCTGTAGGGATGAAGTGTGCAGGGACAGTCTCTGTAGGGGTGAAGTGTGCAGGGACAGTCTCTGTAGGTGTGAAGTGTGCAGGGACAGTCTCTGTAGGGGGGAAGTGTGCAGGGGCAGTCTCTGTGGGGGTGAAGTGAGCAGGGACAGTCTCTGTAGGGATGAAGTGTGCAGGGACAGTCTCTGTAGGGGTGAAGTGTGCAGGGACAGTATCTGTACGGGTGAAGTGTGCAGGGACAGTCTCTGTAGGTGTGAAGGGAGCAGGGACAGTCTCTGTAGGGGAGAAGTGTGCAGGGACAGTATCTGTACGGGTGAAGTGTGCAGGGACAGTCTCTGTAGGTGTGAAGTGAGCAGGGACAGTCTCTGTAGGGGTGAAGTGTGCAGGGACAGTCTCTGTAGGGGTGAAGTGTGCAGGGACAGTCTCTGTAGGGGTGAAGTGAGCAGGGACAGTCTCTGTAGGAGTAATGAGCAGGGACAGTCTCTGTAGGGGTGAAGTGTGCAGGGACAGTCTCTGTAGGGGTGAAGTGTGCAGGGACAGTCCCTGTAGGGGTGAAATGTGCAGGGACAGTCTCTGTAGGGGCGAAGTGTGCTGGGACAGTCTCTGTATGGGTGAAGTGAGCAGGGACAGTCTCTGTAGGGGTGAAGTGTGCAGGGATAGTCTCTGTAGGGGTGAAGTGTGCAGGGACAGTCTCTGTAGGGGTGAAGTGAGCAGGGACAGTCTCTGTAGGGGTGAAGTGTGCAGGGACAGTCTCTGTAGGAGTAATGAGCAGGGACAGTCTCTGTAGGGGTAAAGTGTGCAGGGACAGTGTCTGCAGGGATGAAGTGTGCAGGGACAGTATCTGTAGGAGTAATGAGCAGGGACAGTCTCTGTCTGGGTGAAGTGTGCAGGGACAGTCTCTGTAGGGGTGAAGTGTGCAGGGACAGTCTCTGTAGGAGCAATGAGCAGGGACAGTCTCTGTCGAGGTAAAGTGTGCAGGGACAGTGTCTGCAGGGATGAAGTGTGCAGGGACAGTCTCTGTCGGGGTGAAGTGTGCAGGGACAGTCTCTGTAGGGGTGAAGTGTGCAGGGACAGTCTCTGTAGGGGTGAAGTGAGCAGGGACAGTCTCTGTAGGGGTGAAGTGTGCAGGGACAGTCTCTGTAGGGGTGAAGTGTGCAGGGACAGTCTCTGTAGGTGTGAAGTGTGCAGGGACAGTCTCTGTAAAGGCGAGGTGTGCAGGGACAGTCTCTGTAGGTGTGAAGTGAGCAGGGACAGTCTCTGTAGGGGCGAAGTGTGCAGGGACAGTCTCTGTAGGGATGAAGTGTGCAGAGACAGTCTCTGTATGGGTGAAGTGAGCAGGGACAGTCTCTGTAGGGGTGAAGTGTGCAGGGACAGTCTCTGTAGGGGTGAAGTGTGCAGGGACAGTCTCTGTAGGGATGAAGTGTGCAGGGACAGTCTCTGTAGGGGTGAAGTGTGCAGGGACAGTCTCTGTAGGGGTGAAGTGTGCAGGGACAGTCTCTGTAGGGATGAAGTGTTCAGGGACAGTCTCTGTAGGGGTGAAGTGTGCAGGGACAGTCTCTGTAGGAGTAATGAGCAGGGACAGTCTCTGCAGGGGTAAAGTGTGCAGGGACAGTGTCTGCAGGGATGAAGTGTGCAGGGACAGTCTCTGTAGGGCTGAAGTGAGCAGGGACAGTCTCTGTAGGGGTGAAGTGTGCAGGGACAGTATCTGTACGGGTGAAGTGTGCAGGGACAGTCTCTGTACGGCTGAAGTGAGCAGGGACAGTCTCTGTAGGGGTGAAGTGTGCAGGGACAGTCTCTGTAGGGGTGAAGTGAGCAGGGCCAGTCTCTGTAGGGGTGAAGTGTGCAGGGACAGTCTCTGTAGGGGTGAAGTGTGCAGGGACAGTCTCTGTATGGGTGAAGTGAGCAGGGACAGTGTCTGTTGGGGTGAAGTGTGCAGGGACAGTCTCTGTAGGGATGAAGTGAGCAGGGACAGTCTCTGTAGGGATGAAGTGTGCAGGGACAGTCTCTGTAGGGGTGAAGTGTGCAGGGACAGTCTCTGTAGGGGTGAAGTGTGCAGGGACAGTATCTGTACGGGTGAAGTGTGCAGGGACAGTCTCTGTATGGGTGAAGTGAGCAGGGACAGTCTCTGTAGGGGTGAAGTGTGCAGGGACAGTCTCTGTAGGGGTGAAGTGAGCAGGGACAGTCTCTGTAGGGATGAAGTGTGCAGGGACAGTCTCTGTAGGGATGAAGTGTGCAGGGACAGTCTCTGTAGGGGTGAAGTGTGCAGGGACAATATCTGTACGGGTGAAGTGAGCAGGGACAGTCTCTGTAGGGATGAAGTGTGCAGGGACAGTCTCTGTAGGGGTGAAGTGTGCAGGGACAGTCTCTGTAGGTGTGAAGTGTGCAGGGACAGTCTCTGTAGGGGCGAAGTGTGCAGGGACAGTCTCTGTAGGTGTGAAGTGTGCAGGGACAGTCTCTGTAGGGGCGAAGTGTGCAGGGACAGTCTCTGTAGGTGTGAAGTGTGCAGGGACAGTCTCTGTAGGGGCGAAGTGTGCAGGGACAGTCTCTGTATGGGTGAAGTGAGCAGGGACAGTCTCTGTAGGGATGAAGTGTGCAGGGACAGTCTCTGTAGGGGTGAAGTGTGCAGGGACAGTCTCTGTAGGTGTGAAGTGTGCAGGGACAGTCTCTGTAGGGGCGAAGTGTGCAGGGACAGTCTCTGTGTGGGTGAAGTGAGCAGGGACAGTCTCTGTAGGGATGAAGTGTGCAGGGACAGTCTCTGTAGGGGTGAAGTGTGCAGGGACAGTATCTGTACGGGTGAAGTGTGCAGGGACAGTCTCTGTAGGTGTGAAGTGTGCAGGGACAGTCTCTGTAGGTGTGAAGTGAGCAGGGACAGTCTCTGTAGGGGTGAAGTGTGCAGGGACAGTCTCTGTACGGGTGAAGTGTGCAGGGACAGTCTTTGTAGGTGTGAAGTGTGCAGGGACAGTCTCTGTAGGTGTGAAGTGAGCAAGGACAGTCTCTGTTGGGGTGAAGTGTGCAGGGACAGTCTCTGTAGGTGTGAAGTGAGCAGGGACAGTCTCTGTAGGGGTGAAGTGAGCAGGGACAGTATCTGTAGGTGTGAAGTGAGCAGGGACAGTCTCTGTAGGGGTGAATTGTGCAGGGACAGTCTCTGTAGGGGTGAAGTGTGCAGGGACAGTCTCTGTAGGGGTGAAGTGTGCAGGGACAGTCTCTGTAGGGGTGAAGTGTGCAGGGACAGTCTATTTTAGGTGAAGTGTGCAGGGACAGTATCTGTCGGGGTGAAGTGAGCAGGGACAGTCCCTGTAGGGGTGAAATGTGCAGGGACAGTCTCTGTAGGGGTGAAGTTTGCAGGGACAGTCTCTGTAGGGGTGAAGTGTGCAGGGACAGTATCTGTAGGGGTGAAGTGAGCAGGGACAGTCTCTGTAGGGATGAAGTGTGCAGGGACAGTCTCTGTAGGGGTGAAGTGTGCAGCGACAGTATCTGTAGGGGCGAAGTGTGCAGGGACAGTCTCTGTAGGGGTGAAGTGTGCAGGGACAGTCTCTGTAGGTGTGAAGTGTGCAGGGACAGTCTCTGTAGGGGCAAAGTGTGCAGGGACAGTCTCTGTATGGGTGAAGTGTGCAGGGACAGTCTCTGTAGGTGTGAAGTGTGCAGGGACAGTCTCTGTAGGGGCGAAGTGTGCAGGGACAGTATCTGTATGGGTGAAGTGAGCAGGGACAGTCTCTGTAGGGATGAAGTGTGCAGGGACAGTCTCTGTAGGGGTGAAGTGTGCTGGGACAGTATCTGTAGGGGTGAAGTGAGCAGGGACAGTCTCTGTAGGGATGAAGTGTGCAGGGACAGTCTCTGTAGGTGTGAAGTGTGCAGGGACAGTCTCTGTAGGGGTGAAGTGAGCAGGGACAGTCTCTGTAGGGATGAAGTGTGCAGGGACAGTCTCTGTAGGGCTGAAGTGTGCAGGGACAGTATCTGTACGGGTGAAGTGTGCAGGGACAGTATCTGTAGGGGTGAAGTGAGCAGGGACAGTCTCTGTAGGGATGAAGTGTGCAGGGACAGTCTCTGTAGGTGTGAAGTGTGCAGGGACAGTCTCTGTAGGGGTGAAGTGTGCAGGGACAGTCTCTGTAGGGGTGAAGTGTGCAGGGACAGTATCTGTACGGGTGAAGTGAGCAGGGACAGTCTCTGTAGGGGTGAAGTGTGCAGGGACAGTCTCTGTAGGGGTGAAGTGTGCAGGGACAGTCTCTGTAGGGGTTAAGTGTGCAGGGACAGTCTCTGTAGGGGTGAAGTGTGCAGGGACAGTCTCTGTAGGGGTGAAGTGTGCAGGGACAGTCTATTTTAGGTGAAGTGTGCAGGGACAGTATCTGTAGGGGTGAAGTGAGCAGGGACAGTCTCTGTACGGGTGAAGTGTGCAGGGACAGTCTTTGTAGGGGTGAAGTGTGCAGGGACAGTCTCTGTAGGTGTGAAGTGAGCAGGGACAGTCTCTGTAGGGGTGAAGTGTGCAGGGACAGTCTCTGTACGGGTGAAGTGTGCAGGGACAGTCTTTGTAGGGGTGAAGTGTGCAGGGACAGTCTCTGTAGGGGTGAAGTGTGCAAGGACAGTCTCTGTCGGGGTGAAGTATGCAGGGACAGTCTCTGTAGGGGTGAAGTGTGCAGGGACAGTCTCTGTAGGGGTGAAGTGTGCAGGGACAGTCTCTGTAGGGGTGAAGTGTGCAGGGACAGTCTCTGTAGGGATGAAGTGTGCAGGGACAGTCTATTTTAGGTGAAGTGTGCAGGGACAGTATCTGTAGGGGTGAAGTGAGCAGGGACAGTCTCTGTAGGGATGAAGTGTGCAGGGACAGTATCTGTTGCCGAGAACGGTGCAGGGACTGGCACCCTTGCATATACACTCACACTCAGAACACACACACACACACACACACACACACACACACACACACACACACACACACTCTCTGACACAATCACTCAGACACACATACACTCAGACACACATACACTCAAACACACACTCACTCAGACACACACACACAGACACACATACACTCAGACACACACACACTCTCTGACACAATCACTCAGACACACATACACTCAGACACACACTCACTCAGACAGACATTCTGTCACTGAGACCCAGAGACACACACACCTTGATGACTTTTACGGACTCTTTGATCTCCTCCAGTTTCTTCGCTCTCTCCTTGATGAGGTGTCTCATTTCTGATCGTTTCTTACCCAGGTGACTCTGAGAAAGAAAAGAGTTTCAAACACTGACCTTTTTACCTGTTAAATCACCTCTTCAGCTTAATTAATCCATACAATCGAAGTGCAATGCTGAAGTACATATCCAGTGCACTATTTTATACGTCTACATACCTGGATGCATTGTAATTTAAGCATTTTGGCTCTTGCTAGCACTCTCCGTTTTTGTAGCATTCCAGTTGTGGTTAGCATAAGCACCGAATATACATATATTTTTCCAGTAGTACTGGTCAGCATTGGCCCACTCAGAGTGTCTCGCACTCTAGAATTAGTCAGCCTATATTATTCCAGGATTGGTTCGCATTTGCACTCACTGTAAATAGTGTTACAGTTCTGGTTAGCATTAGCGCACTCAGTGCATGAATGATTCCAGAATTGGTGAGCATTTGCACTCTCAGTGTACGTTGTATTTTAGTTCTTGTTATCATTCGCACTTTCGGTGTATAAATTATTCCATGATTGGTTAGCATTAGCTCTCTCGATGTTTATATTATTCTTTTATTGGTTAGCATTAGCACTCCGATCTCAGTACTGGTTAGCATCAGCATTCTCAGTTTATGCAATATACCGCTATCGTTTAGCATTCGCACTCTCTTTGTATATATGACCCTAGAACTGGTTTTCATTACAATTCTCAGTGTATGTCACACTACAGTACTGGTTAGCATTCGCGATCTCAGTGTATGCATTATTCCAGTATTGGTTAGCATTTGCCCTAGGAGTATATACAATTCCATCGCTGGTTAGCTTTAGCACTAGGTGTATTTATTGTTCCAGCACTGGTAAGTATTAGCATTCTTGATGTATGTACTATTCCAGTCTTGGTTAGCATTAGCACTCTTGGTGTATAAATGATTCCAGTTCTTGTTAGCATTATCATTCCCATGGTATGTAGTTTTCCAGTATTCATTAGCATTTGCACTGTCCGCGTGAAAATTATTCCATCACTGGTCAACTTTTGCTCTCTTTGTAATTGTTATTCCAGTTTTGGTCAGCATTTGCACTGAGTGCATATATGATTCCAGTGCTGGTTGGCATTGCCATTCTCGGTGTATGCAGTTTTCAAGTATTGGTTAGCATTCGCACTCTTGATGTATATTTTATTCCAGTACTGGTAAGCATTAGCTTTCTTGATGTATGTCGTATTCCATTATTGGTAAGCACTAGCACTTTCAGTATATGCAGTACTGTGCAAAAGTGTTAGGCACATTTAAAACAATTTTGTTGGGCAAATATGCTTGCAAAAATGATGAAATAAAAAGGTTCTAATAACTGAGAAATGTACTATACTCAGCTGTGACCAGTTAAAACCCAAAGGCTCTGTCAAGACTATAATATCTGTATTGACTATTTTGTAATGGAATATAAACACTTATTTCGGAAACGTTTCTTGAAATTAGTATTTGGAATTTCAAATTTTCTTTTCATCTTCAGTAACTCTATAATGGATTCAAAAAGTAAACCTTTCATACAGATTTAAATTTTTAAAAAGTGCAGGGTGCCTAAGACTTTTGCACAGTTCCAGTACTGATTAGAATTAGCATTCTGGGTATATACTGCATTTTATTCCAGGTTTGGTTAGCACTAGCACATTCAGCACCGTTAATGCACTGTTTAGTCGGTCTCACCATCTTCCTCTTCCATTCGCGATCGATGGGGACGATGTCGTGGGTGCGGTGTGTGCTCTCGGCGCAGGTCGTGCACACGCACGCGTGGTCGCTGCGACAGTACACGTCCAACAGGCGATGGTGCTTCTTGCAGACCTGCTCCTCGAGCCGTGGCAGGGGTGGGATCAGGCGGTGCGAGGCTAACTCTTTCACCCGCCGGTGCGGCAGCAGGTGGGCCTCGCAGTACGAGCCTCGGCAGGTCAAACACGACTTCACTGCCTTTATCTTCCTCCCAATGCACGAATCACAGGCCACCTCCCCCTCCCGGGCAAAAGACCCTCCCACATCCTCTGCAGGCCCTGCCTCTGACCTTGGCCCCGCCTCTGCCAGGGCTAGCCCCTGGAAGTGCGTGGCGATCTCGGCCAAAACACGGTTCACGCTGAGCTCGGGTTTCTTGGAGAAGCTCTTCTTGCACATGGGGCAGACGCACTGCTTGCTGTGTCTCCAGTAGCCCTGCAGACAGGCCTTGCAGAAGCTGTGGCCACAGGGCGTGCTCACCGGCTCCACAAACACCTCCAGGCAAATGGAGCACTGGAACTGCTCCTCTGTGAGAGAGTGCCCCCCTGTGGAGCGGATGCCTGAGGCGAGGGGGAGCACAATTAGCACACAGAACTAGCTCCTCCCACTGCCACACCCCAATGTACAAATTAGAATTAGTAACAGGAACATCTATGCTGTTTTCCCTCTCTTACTCTACAATGTTTCCTCCATCAGTCATTTGAATGATTAATTTTAAGAGGCACTTGATTCTGGTTCCAGTGTTGCAAACCATAAATTCCAAGTGGAAAACATCTAGTTAAAGCCCGTGACCCACTTACGCTCTTAAGGCCTCCGATTGTCCCGATTCTCCGCTTCCCACCAGTTATGAGCGAATACAAGTGGAAATTTCTGTTACGCGCGAGACATAGGTGGATCATGACTTCCGACCTGTACCGACCCTTCCTCTTGAATAAGAGAAGCTGCGACTGGATCAGATTACGCGGATCACTCTTCCGACAAAATCAAACCAGTTCGATTTTGTTGGAAGGTATGAGTTGTCAGAAGGACGCGGGAGTAACGGTTGGTCAAGTGCAAACTAGGTGGCAAATATTTCCTCTGCAATTAGCCAATTAGAAACCGTTTACAAAAACAACCGCCATTTTTAGTGTTGACATTGGCAAAAATCAATCGGAAATGCTCGCGTTAGTGGATCATGACATAAAATTATTTCCCCCATCATTCTGACTTTCTACGATTGTTTGCACGAGTTTCGGATGGTTCCCGATGCTTCCAAAAGCTTCCGACTGGCCACGATTGCTTGCATGCAGAAGCCTTAAATGCATAAGTGGATCACAGGCATAAGCTTGACAAAAACAGTGTTGACCGCAATGTAGTGTAGACCTTTCTACCTGCTCAAATGAATGGCATAGAGGGTGATTTGAATGGCATAGAGGGTAATTTTAATGGCACAGAGGGTGATTTGAATGGCAGAGATGGTGATTTGAATGGCAGAGATGGTGATTTGAATGGCATAGATGGTGATTAGAATGGCATAGATGGTGATTTGAATGGCAGAGATGGTGATTTGAATGGCATAGAGGGTGATTAGAATGGCATAGATGGTGATTTGAATGGCAGAGGTGGTGATTTGAATGGCATAGAGGGTGATTAGAATGGCATAGAGGGTGATTTGAATGGCATAGATGGTGATTTGAATGGCATAGAGGGTGATTTGAATGGCATAGAGGGTGATTTGGATGGCAGAGATGGTGATTTGAATGGCATAGATGGTGATTTGAATGGCAGAGATGGTGATTTGAATAGCATAGAGGGTGATTTAAATGGCATAGAGGGTGATTTGGATGGCAGAGATGGTGATTTGGATGGCAGAGATGGTGATTTGGATGGCAGAGATGGTGATTTGAATGGCATAGATGGTGATTTGAATGGCAGAGATGGTGATTTGAATAGCATAGAGGGTGATTTGAATGGCATAGAGGGTGATTTGGATGGCAGAGATGGTGATTTGAATGGCATAGATGGTGATTTCAATGGCATAGAGGCTGATTTGAATGGCAGAGATGGTGATTTGAATAGCATAGAGGGTGATTTGAATGTCAGAGAGGGTGATTTGAATGGCATAGAGGGTGATTTGGATGGCATAGAGGGTGATTTGAATGGCAGAGATGGTGATTTGAATGGCATAGAGGGTGATAAGAATGGCATAGAGGGTGATAAGAATGGCATAGATGGTGATTAGAATGGCAGAGATGGTGATTTGAATGGCAGAGATGGTGATTTGAATGGCATAGAGGGTGATAAGAATGGCATAGATGGTGATTAGAATGGCAGAGATGGTGATTTGAATGGCAGAGATGGTGATTTGAATGGCATAGATGGTGATTTGAATGGCAGAGATGGTGATTTGAATGGGAGAGATGGTGATTTGATGGGCATAGATGGTGATTTGAATGGCAGATATGGTGAGTTGAATGGCATAGATGGTGATTTGAATGGCAGAGATGGTGGTTTGAATGGCATAGAGGGTGAGTAGAATGGCAGAGAGGGTGAGTTGAATGGCAGAGATGGGGATTTGAATGGCAGAAATTGTGATTTGAATGGCAGAGATGGTGATTTGAATGGCAGAGATGGTGATTTGAATGGCAGAGATGGTGATTTGACTGGCAGAGATGGTGATTTGAATGGCAGAAATGGTGATTTGAATGGCAGAGATGGTGATTTGAATGGCATAGAGGGTGATTTGAATGGCACAGAGCGTGATTTGAATGGCAGAGATGGTGATTTGAATGGCATAGAGGCTGATTTGAATGGCATAGAGGGTGATTTGAATGGCATAGAGGGTGATTTTAATGACAGAGATGGTGATTTGAATGGCATAGAGGGTCATTTAAATGGCAGAGATGGTGATTTGAATGGCATAGAGGGTAATTTAAATGGCAGAGATGGTGATTTGAATGGCATAGAGGGTGATTTGAATGGCAGAGATGGTGATTTGAATGGCATAGAGGGTGATTTGAATGGCAGAGATGGAGATTTGAATGGCAGAAATGGTGATTTTAATGGCATAGATGGTGATTTGAATGGCAGAGGTGGTGATTTGAAGGGCATAGAGGGTGATTTGGATGGCAGAGATGGTCATTTGAATGGCATATATGGTGATTTGACTGGCAGAGATGGTGATTTGAAAGGCATAGAGGGTGATTTGAATGGCAGAGATGGTGATTTGAATGGCATAGAGGGTGATTTGAATGGCAGAGATGGTGATTTGAATGGCAGAAATGGTGATTTTAATGGCATAGATGGTGATTTGAATGGCAGAAATGGTGATTTTAATGGCATAGATGGTGATTTGAATGGCATAGATGGTGATTTGAATGGCATAGATGGTAATTTGAATGGCAGAGATGGTGATTTGAATGGCATAGAGGGTGATTTGAATGGCAGAGATGGTGATTTGAATGGCAGAAATGGTGATTTTAATGGCATAGATGGTGATTTGAATGGCAGAAATGGTGATTTTAATGGCATAGATGGTGATTTGAATGGCAGAGATGGTGATTTGAATGGCATAGATGGTAATTTGAATGGCAGAGATGGTGATTTGAATGGCATAGAGGGTGATTTGAATGGCAGAGATGGTGATTTGAATGGCATAGAGGGTGATTTGACTGGCAGAGATGGTGATTTGAATGGCAGAGATGGTGATTTGAATGGGAGTTGGTTGCATAGTCGGTGCCGCTGTCTAATTCCATCTGAAGCAACTGGACTTTCCATATTTCCTTATTTTTTCCCAAACATCAACTGACTAATTTCTTGGGGTGTCTCCGTGACACCCCATCTGTTGTACAGGGCCCTCCAAAATCACTGGCGCCCTTAGTGAATAGTGGAAAAGCAGGCTGTGAAAAAATGTCCTGGAGTTTTATAATTCCGTCTTTAGCTATTCACAAAAATGTTATATTTTAACTGAAGTAAAATTATTGAAAGAAAAAATGGCATGCAATAAATGAAGATTTTGTTTGAAAAAACAGTTAGAAGAAATTGTTAAAAAGAATAAACCAACACCAGTCAGACAAATATTTGTTTGACTGCACAATAAAAAAAAAATTTTGAAAATTTTAAATGGCAGAGATGGTGATTTGAATGGCATAGAGGGTGATAAGAATGGCATAGATGGTGATTAGAATGGCAGAGATGGTGATTTGAATGGCAGAGATGGTGATTTGAATGGCATAGATGGTGATTTGAATGGCAGAGATGGTGATTTGAATGGCAGAGATGGTGATTTGATGGGCATAGATGGTGATTTGAATGGCAGATATGGTGAGTTGAATGGCATAGATGGTGATTTGAATGGCAGAGATGGTGGTTTGAATGGCATAGAGGGTGATTAGAATGGCAGAGATGGTGATTTGAATGGCAGAGATGGTGATTTGAATGGCAGAAATTGTGATTTGAATGGCAGAAATTGTGATTTGAATGGCAGAGATGGTGATTTGAATGGCAGAGATGGTGATTTGACTGGCAGAGATGGTGATTTGAATGGCAGAAATGGTGATTTGAATGGCAGAGATGGTGATTTGAATGGCATAGAGGGTGATTTGAATGGCACAGAGCGTGATTTGAATGGCAGAGATGGTGATTTGAATGGCATAGAGGCTGATTTGAATGGCATAGAGGGTGATTTGAATGGCATAGAGGGTGATTTTAATGACAGAGATGGTGATTTGAATGGCATAGAGGGTCATTTAAATGGCAGAGATGGTGATTTGAATGGCATAGAGGGTAATTTAAATGGCAGAGATGGTGATTTGAATGGCATAGAGGGTGATTTGAATGGCAGAGATGGTGATTTGAATGGCATAGAGGGTGATTTGAATGGCAGAGATGGTGATTTGAATGGCAGAAATGGTGATTTTAATGGCATAGATGGTGATTTGAATGGCAGAGGTGGTGATTTGAATGGCATAGAGGGTGATTTGAATGGCAGAGATGGTGATTTGAATGGCATAGAGGGTGATTTGACTGGCAGAGATGGTGATTTGAAAGGCATAGAGGGTGATTTGAATGGCAGAGATGGTGATTTGAATGGCATAGAGGGTGATTTGAATGGCAGAGATGGTGATTTGAATGGCAGAAATGGTGATTTTAATGGCATAGATGGTGATTTGAATGGCAGAAATGGTGATTTTAATGGCATAGATGGTGATTTGAATGGCATAGATGGTGATTTGAATGGCATAGATGGTAATTTGAATGGCAGAGATGGTGATTTGAATGGCATAGAGGGTGATTTGAATGGCAGAGATGGTGATTTGAATGGCAGAAATGGTGATTTTAATGGCATAGATGGTGATTTGAATGGCAGAAATGGTGATTTTAATGGCATAGATGGTGATTTGAATGGCAGAGATGGTGATTTGAATGGCATAGATGGTAATTTGAATGGCAGAGATGGTGATTTGAATGGCATAGAGGGTGATTTGAATGGCAGAGATGGTGATTTGAATGGCATAGAGGGTGATTTGACTGGCAGAGATGGTGATTTGAATGGCAGAGATGGTGATTTGAATGGGAGTTGGTTGCATAGTCGGTGCCGCTGTCTAATTCCATCTGAAGCAACTGGACTTTCCATATTTCCTTATTTTTTCCCAAACATCAACTGACTAATTTCTTGGGGTGTCTCCGTGACACCCCATCTGTTGTACAGGGCCCTCCAAAATCACTGGCGCCCTTAGTGAATAGTGGAAAAGCAGGCTGTGAAAAAATGTCCTGGAGTTTTATAATTCCGTCTTTAGCTATTCACAAAAATGTTATATTTTAACTGAAGTAAAATTATTGAAAGAAAAAATGGCATGCAATAAATGAAGATTTTGTTTGAAAAAACAGTTAGAAGAAATTGTTAAAAAGAATAAACCAACACCAGTCAGACAAATATTTGTTTGACTGCACAATAAAAAAAAAATTTTGAAAATTTTAAACAATTTTGAAAAACTAAAACATTTTGAGATGTATCTTATTGAAATAACCCAACGCCAATTTCATTGATAATGCCTGGGAAAGCACAATTAAAAACATAATCCAGGATAACTGTTAACTGTTTTGGAAACGAACCCTCCAAGTATATTTCCCCTAAAGTGTGCCACAATTATTGGCACACCTAGAAAATCCTATGAATAAAATCTAACTGAAGTTTTATCCAGAAATCCTCAGGCTCCTCAGAAATCGCTGTTCAAAAAGGGCCGGAACTTAGTTGCAAAATTATTTTTTATGACAAAACTATTCTGAGTTGAGAGCTAATATTTTGGATTTATCCTATTAGGAGGTGTATGCACCCGCTGGAATTTTATCAGCCAAATCTGAGACGGTCAAGTGGGAAGTTTCTTTGAAATTCTGACATTTGACATGGAATGACCCCTATGACTTCCTGTTTCACTGGAGTATAAATATGAGGTGACAGAGGTCAAATTCCCAATGTCATTTATAACTATGGAAAAGATTTGAGAATACAATAATGATGCGCAATGAAAAATTAGCAGTGCAAATTAGGAAATGGATATAAAATCACTTGACAGTTGAAAATACCCATTTCCGCTCTCAGGGCAATAATAAAGACATGCAAACCAATGAGAGCTGATAAGAATCAGCCTGGAAGAGGATGTGTTTGTGTATATTGACCCCAGGCTCTGTGAGGAAGATGGTTCGACTCACAAAAAGATCTCCAGGTATCACAGTGGGAGAAATGCAGGGTTTAGTTGAGTTTTGGGGTCAAAGAGTCCCCAAATTATTTCTACATCACCACAAGTTGTTTTGAAAGGTTGCCAGAAAAAAGGCCTCGACTGACAATAAACAACAAATAAAAGCACCTACAGTTTGCCAGACATTACTGAGGATGTCAATGGGTCGGGGTTAAATGGTCAGATAAGACCCAAATAAGACTGTTTGGCAGCAAACATCAAAGGTGGGCTTTGCAAACTCCAAAAGACAGCCATACAGATAAGCACCTCATACTCACGGTGAAGTATGGTGGTGGATATTAGATGTTGTGGGTCTGTTTTTCTTCCAAAGGCCCTGGACATTATCTTATGATAAATGATCTCATGGATATTATATGAAAACTTAACAGCCTAAACCAGGAAGCTGAAAATGTGCCACGGTTGGACCTTCCAGCCGGACAGTGATCAGGAGCGCACCTCAGAATCTACTCAGAACTTGCTCACTAACCACAGAGTAAAGGTTTTGCCATTGCAATCACAGTCCCCTGACCTAAACACCGTAGAAAATGGGCGGAGCTGAATAGGAGAGCTCAGAGACATTAACCTCAGAATATGAGGGATCTGGAGAGATATGGTACAAAGCGATGGTCTCAGATCCCATCCCATCTGCTCACCAACCTCATCACACAATACCTGAGACTCAGAGCTGTTGCCAGGGCAAAGGGAGGATGCACAAAATATTAAATGAAGGGGTGTCAATAAATGTGACACAGATATTTTTGAAAAAAATATTTGTTCCATGGGGAGAATTTGTTTCATTATGCCCCTTCAAAAAGGTGAGATTTTCCTGTATATTTTGAATAATTAAGACAAACAATACATGTGTATATTTGCGTCTCGCTTTGTTCATTTTTACAAGAGTGCCAATAATTCCAAGTGCCAATGGTATATGATATACAGCGCCCTCCATTATTATTGGCACCCCTGGTTAAGATGTGTTCTTTTGCTTCTAATAAATTCCGTTTTTTTCTAAATAATATAGGACCACAATGAAAAAAAGAGGAAAATCCAACCTTTAATTCAAGTGCATTTATTCAGTGGAAAAAAAATCCCACAATAAGAAATAATTCTTTTACATCAAATCATGTGTGCCACAATTATTAGCACCCCTGATGTTAATGCTTTGTACAACCCCCTTTTGCCAACAAAACAGCACCTAATCTTCTCCTGTAATGTTTCACAAGATAGGAGAATACAGAAAGAGGGATCTTCGACCATTCCTCTTTGCACAATCTCTCTAAATCATCCAGCGACCTGGGTCCTCTCTTCTGCACTCTCCTCTTCAGCTCACTCCACAGGTTATCAATGGGGTTGAGGTCTGGGGACTGAGATGGCCATGGGAGGAGCTTGATTTTGTGTCTGGGGAACCATTTCTGTGTAGATTTGGCCACATGTTTAGGGTCATTATCTTGCTGAAAGACCCAGTGATGACCCATCTTCAGCTTTCGGACAGAGGCCACCAGATTTTGATTTAAAATGTCCTGGTATTTCAAAGCGTTCATGATGCCATGGACCCTAACAAGGTTCCCAGGGCCTCTGGAAGAGAAACAGGCCGACAGCATCACTGATCCTCCCCCATACTTCACAGTGGGCATGAGGTGCTTTTCTGCATACTCATCTTTTGTGTTCCGCCAGACCCACTTGGAGTGTTTGTTGCCAAAAAGCTCTATCTTGGTCTCATCTGACCAAAGCACATGGTCCCAGTTGAAGTCCCAGTACCGCTTAGCGAACTCCAGACGTTCGCGTTTACGATTGTGAGTGAGAAAAGGCTTTTTCCGTGCATGCCTCCCAAACAGCTTGTTGGCATGTAGATAGCGCCTGATGGTTGTTTTGGAGACTTTGTGACCTCAAGATGCTACCATTTGTTGCAATTCTTTAACAGAGAGCTTTGGAGAACTTTTTATTTCTCTTACCATCCTCCTCACTGTGGGTGGTGGAAAAATAACCTTGCGTCCTCGTCCAGGCTTGTTTACCACTGTTCAAGTTTTTTTAAACTTCTTAATGATTCTTCTGACAGCAGATATGGGCAGGTGCAGGCGAGTGGCTATTTTATTGCCGCCATTGTCTGACTTGTGAAGGTCGACACACATCTGCCTCACTTGAATGGTGAGTTCCTTTGTCTTTCCCATGTTGAAGTGTGGATAAGAGAAATGGCCTCTGTGTCACTTCATATTTATACCCCAGGGAAACAGGAAGTGGTGAATTAGTAATTAAATGTTCCTAGATACTCTGATCAACTTGGTAAACTACTGTAGAAATGACAGAAATACTTCAATTACATTTATTTCCAAGGAATTGTTAGGGGTGCCAATAATTGTGGAACAGGTGATTTTATGAAAAATAATTATTTCTTTGTCAGGGATTTTTTTCCCCCTTAAAATTCACTTCAGTTGAAGGTTACATTTTTCTACAGTTTTCAGTGTGAGAGTACGCTTCTGCTATAAAAATTGAATTTATTTTAAGGCTTTTAACACATCTTAACCAGGGGTGCCAATAATTATGGAGGGCGCTGTATTTATCTATGGTTTTAACGTTACCTCTGAGTTATGCTTTGATCCTCTGCCACGCGACATGATCTGGCGATGATGACGGATTATTGGAGGAGATTTTGCTGCTGTTTGAGTGCCAGAGTGAACGGGTGTGTTATGCACAGTTCTGAAGGAGGGGTGGGCTTGTGCGGCCGGGACAGGTGGGCTGGTTAAAAGTGCGAGAGGAGAGCCTCCACTAGCACAGCACATGAGAGGGCCTGCTTAATGGCAGCTGTCTCACTGCTCACCCGATCATAACATTATATTATTATATTCACCCCAACCCAAGACTGGCAAGCAAACCGAAGGATATCCGTTCCCCACACTCCTCTCATCCTTACTGCCTGGGTACAGCGCACCTTCGCCAAGAGCCCGACATGAGCAGTGTTTTCTCAATAACAGCCCCACAACGCTGCATCCAGACCCCCTTTGAGAAGTGTACCAATGATGAATAATACAAACAGAATGGCTGGGCTCTAGACTCATGAGCAATCAAACAAAACTGACCAGTGATGGCTTGTGATCTTCTTCATGTTAAATAATGATCTGAAACAGTAGTAAAGCTGCCGATCTCTGTTGCACCACCAAACATTATACAACCCCCTGCCCTCAGCATCTACTCGACTCCCCACACTGTCACAACTCACTGAGTACAACCCCCTCCACTATACTCCCCATACTCCAACACTTCACTGAGTGCAACCCCCTTTACTCTACTCTACTCCCCACACTGTTACACCTCACTGAGTCCAACCCCCTCCACTATCCTCCCCATACTCCAACACTTCACTGCGTGCAACCCCCTTTACTCTACTCTCCATACTCTTACACCTCACTGAGTACAACCCCTTCTCTTCCACTCTACTCCCCATACTCTTACACCTCACTGAGTCCAAACCCCTCCACTATACTCCCCATACTCCAACACTTCACTGAGTGCAACCCCCTTTACTCTACTCTACTCCCCACACTGTTACACCTCACTGAGTACAAACCCCTCCACTATACTCCCCATACTCCAACACTTCACTGAGTGCAACCCCCTTTACTCTACTCTACTCCCCACACTGTTACACCTCACTGAGTACAACCCCCTCCACTATACTCCCCATACTCCAACACTTCACTGAGTGCAACCCCCTTTTCTCTACTCTACTCCCCACACTGTTACACCTCACTGAGTACAACCCCCTCCACTATACTCCCCATACTCCAACACTTCACTGCGTGCAACCCCCTTTACTCTACTCCCCATACTCTTACACCTCACTGAGTACAACCCCTTCTATTCCACTCTACTCCCCATACTCTTACACCTCACCGAGTACAAACCCCTCCACTATACTCCCCATACTCCAACACTTCACTGAGTGCAACCCCCTTTACTCTACTCGACTCCCCATACTCTTACACCTCACTGAGTACAAACCCCTCCACTATACTCCCCATACTCCAACACTTCACTGAGTGCAACCCCCTTTACTCTACTCGACTCCCCATACTCTTACACCTCACTGAGTACAACCCCCTCCACTATACTCCCCATACTCCAACACTTCACTGAGTGCAACCCCCTTTACTCTACTCGACTCCCCATACTCTTACACCTCACTGAGTACAAACCCCTCCACTATACTCCCCATACTCCAACACTTCACTGAGTGCAACCCCCTTTACTCTACTCGACTCCCCATACTCTTACACCTCACTGAGTACAACCCCTTCTATTCCACTCTACTCCCCATACTCTTACACCTCACTGAGTACAAACCCCTCCACTATACTCCCCATACTCCAACACTTCACTGAGTGCAACCCCCTTTACTCTACTCGACTCCCCATACTCTTACACCTCACTGAGTACAAACCCCTCCACTATACTCCCCATACTCCAACACTTCACTGAGTGCAACCCCCCCCCACTCCACTCTACTCCCCATATTGTAACACTCCACTGAGTACAACCCCCTCTACTCTACTCCACTCTGTTCTACTCTACTCTACTCTACTCTACTCCCCACACTCTTACACTTCACTGAGCAAAACCCTCTTTACTCTGCCCATCTCTGCCCCACTCCCCATGCAGTTACGCCCTGGATCCTCCCCCTATCTCACTACACATGAGAGATAAACATAGACTTTCTCTCAGGGGAAAGGTAGGTGTTTCCACAGAGAAGAGCTGTGCTGCAGATGCTCTCTGGCAGCGGGGCACTCCAGCGCTGGGCTGACATACTGGTCATGGGAGAGTTTCTGATTCAGGCCCCCTGTGGGGTTTGTGATTCTGACTGGATCTGTAGAGATGAAAATGGGAAGATCTCTGCTGTTGGGCCCTGAACCCCAAACTGCTCCAGGAGCCGCACCCCTGTTTCTCTCTCTCTCTCTCTCTCCTCACTTACAACTGTTCTGCCTGGCATTTCTCCCAGCATAAGCTTGAAAAAGAGAAACATGTTCTCAGTGGAACTTTCCCCGGTTAAATGGAGGCAAAAAAGACTTTGCCCCTGGCATGAGTGACAGAGTCTCACAGATGGTGCTGAATGTGTCGATTTTATGGTGTATTTAACACATTTTTCATTATTATGTAAGCAACAGAGAGACTGAGTTCACTTTGGCGGAGTTTTGGCAGTGTAGGGATGTCTGGGACTTCTGACTGGAGGTATAAAATAACAGCGCTGTTTGTACCCTGCAGTCACTCTCAGAGGCACTGTGTGCAGGAAACAGGAGTGGCTGTCGCACCCATTCCTGAGAATAATCATGGCTGAGGAATTTATATCTGCCCAGCTCAAAACGCTGTGACAACGCTGTACCAGCATTTTAGCAATAGTCTGACAACCCCCATCAGTGCTCAAGTAATGCTTTGAATTTCAAAAAGCAACACCACCTTCTTGTTACTGCTTGAACTACAATGCTTCACGCAGGATGACTACATGTCACAAACTCAAAACACACAACGACACGATGAAAACACAGTCCACAAAACAATACATCCCTCACTCACTACACAGATTCACTCCAAAATATTATATAATACAAGCCCACGCCACTGAAACACGCAACACAAACACACTTAACAAAACTAGACATCCCAAACTAACAGAACAGAACTAGAAAACACAAACACACTCTGAACAATGACAATGACACCCAACAAACCAACGCCACAATCAGAAAAAAAAAAACAACTACATAGGCCTATGTTACTCAGAGGAGATGAGTTCTGTGTGAGCCATGTGCAGACAACGTCAAAGAGACGGTCATGTTTAGCCCTGGAAGATACAGGTTTAGTGTAAGAGACGGTCATGTTTAGCCCTGGCAGATACAGGTTTAGTGTAAGAGACGGTCATGTTTAGCCCTGTAGGATAGAGGTTTAGTGTAAGAGACGGTCATGTTTAGCGCTGTAAGATAGAGGTTTAGTGTAAGAGACGGTCATGTTTAGTCCTGTAAGATTCAGGTTTAGTGTAAGAGACAGTCATGTTTAGCCCTGTAAGATACAGGTTTAGTGTAAGAGACGGTCATGTTTAGTCCTGCAAGATACAGGTTTAGTGTAAGAGACGGTCATGTTTAGCCCTGTAAGATTTAGAGACGGTCATGTTTAGCCCTGTAAGATTCAGGTTTAGTATAAGAGACGGTCATGTTTAGCCCTGTGAGATTCAGGTTTAGTGTAAGAGACGGTCATGTTTAGTCCTGTAAGATACAGGTTTAGTGTAGGAGACGGTCATGTTTAGCCCTGTAAGATTCAGTTTTAGTGTAAGAGACGGTCATGTTTAGCCCTGTAAGATACAGGTTTAGTGTAAGAGACGGTCATGTTTAGTCCTGTAAGATACAGGTTTAGTGTAAGAGACGGTCATGTTTAGCCCTGTAAGATTTAGAGACGGTCATGTTTAGCCCTGTAAGATTCAGGTTTAGTATAAGAGACGGTCATGTTTAGCCCTGTGAGATTCAGGTTTAGTGTAAGAGACGGTCATGTTTAGTCCTGTAAGATACAGGTTTAGTGTAGGAGACGGTCATGTTTAGCCCTGTAAGATTCAGTTTTAGTGTAAGAGACGGTCATGTTTAGTCCTGTAAGATACAGGTTTAGTGTAAGAGACGGTCATGTTTAGTCCTGTAAGATACAGGTTTAGTGTAAGAGATGGTCATGTTTAGCCCTGTAAGATACAGGTTTAGTGTAAGAGACGGTCATGTTTAGCCCTGTAAGATACAGGTTTAGTGTAAGAGACGGTCATGTTTAGCCCTGTAAGATACAGGTTTAGTGTAAGAGACGGTTATGTTTAGCCCTGTAAGATACAGGTTTAGTGTAAGAGACGGTCATGTTTAGTCCTGTAAGATACAGGTTTAGTGTAAGAGACAGTCATGTTTAGCCCTGTAAGATACAGGTTTAGTGTAAGAGACGGTCATGTTTAGTCCTGTAAGATACAGGTTTAGTGTAAGAGACGGTCATGTTTAGCCCTGTAAGATACAGGTTTAGTGTAAGAGACGGTCATGTTTAGTCCTGTTAGATACAGGTTTAGTGTAAGAGACGGTCATGTTTAGCCCTGTAAGATACAGGTTTCGTGTAAGAGACGGTCATGTTTAGTCCTGTAAGATACAGGTTTAGTGTAAGAGACGGTCATGTTTAGTCCTGTAAGATACAGGTTTAGTGTAAGAGACGGTCATGTTTAGTCCTGTAAGATACAGGTTTAGTGTAAGAGACGGTCATGTTTAGTCCTGTTAGATACAGGTTTAGTGTAAGAGACGGTCATGTTTAGCCCTGTAAGATACAGGTTTCGTGTAAGAGACGGTCATGTTTAGTCCTGTAAGATACAGGTTTAGTGTAAGAGATGGTCATGTTTAGTCCTGTAAGATACAGGTTTAGTGTAAGAGACGGTCATGTTTAGTCCTGTAAGATACAGGTTTAGTGTAAGAGACGGTCATGTTTAGTCCTGTAAGATACAGGTTTAGTGTAAGAGATGGTCATGTTTAGCCCTGTAAGATACAGGTTTAGTGTAAGAGACGGTCATGTTTAGTCCTGTAAGATACAGGTTTAGTGTAAGAGACGGTCATGTTTAGTCCTGTAAGATACAGGTTTAGTGTAAGAGACGGTCATGTTTAGTCCTGTTAGATACAGGTTTAGTGTAAGAGACGGTCATGTTTAGTCCTGTAAGATACAGGTTTAGTGTAAGAGATGGTCATGTTTAGCCCTGTAAGATACAGGTTTAGTGTAAGAGACGGTCATGTTTAGCCCTGTAAGATAAAGGTTTAGTGTAAGAGACGGTCATGTTTAGTCCTGTAAGATACAGGTTTAGTGTAAGAGACGGTCATGTTTAGCCCTGTAAGATACAGGTTTAGTGTAAGAGACGGTCATGTTTAGTCCTGTAAGATACAGGTTTAGTGTAAGAGACGGTCATGTTTAGCCCTGTAAGATACAGGTTTAGTGTAAGAGACGGTCATGTTTAGTCCTGTAAGATACAGGTTTAGTGTAAGAGACGGTCATGTTTAGCCCTGTAAGATACAGGTTTAGTGTAAGAGACGGTCATGTTTAGTCCTGTTAGATACAGGTTTAGTGTAAGAGACGGTCATGTTTAGCCCTGTAAGATACAGGTTTCGTGTAAGAGACGGTCATGTTTAGTCCTGTAAGATACAGGTTTAGTGTAAGAGACGGTCATGTTTAGTCCTGTAAGATACAGGTTTAGTGTAAGAGACGGTCATGTTTAGTCCTGTAAGATACAGGTTTAGTGTAAGAGACGGTCATGTTTAGTCCTGTAAGATACAGGTTTAGTGTAAGTGATGGTCATGTTTAGCCCTGTAAGATACAGGTTTAGTGTAAGAGACGGTCATGTTTAGCCCTGTAAGATTCAGGTTTAGTATAAGAGACGGTCATGTTTAGCCCTGTAAGATTCAGGTTTAGAATAAAAGACGGTCATGTTTAGTCCCGAAAGATACAGGTTTAGTGTAAGAGACAGTCATGTTTAGCCCTGTAAGATACAGGTTTAGTGTAAGAGATGGTCATGTTTAGCCCTGTAAGATTCAGGTTAAGTGTAAGAGATGGTCATGTTTAGCCCTGTAAGATTCCGGTTTAGTGTAAGAGACGATCATGTTTAGTACTGTAAGATACAGGTTTAGTGTAAGAGACGGTCATATTTAGCCCTGTAGGATTCAGTTTTAGTGTAAGAGACGGTCGTGTTTAACCCTGTAAGATTCAGGTTTAGTGTAAGAGATGGACATGTTTAGCCCAGTAAGATACCGGTTTAGAGCAATATCTGACTTACTCTGCATAGTTCTGTGTCCACTCTGAGCTGTACCCTTTTGAATATCCGTCTTCTCTTTGCCAGTGTTTCATCAGCTACTAAACTTCCTCTTCACCCCCACCCTCTCTCTCTCCTTCTCTCTCTCTCCCTCTCTCTCTGTCGCTCTTGTGCTGGAGCATTAAGAGGGAGTGTCGGCAGGTGTGGTCAAACCTGTTAGAAAACCCGCTGAGCAGTGATTGGAGAAAAACAGGTGGATTATTTATATTGTCTAAGAGGGTGTGTTGCTCTGTGAGCTCAATCTTCATTCATGCAAACATCAGCACAACCAATCAACACGAGTCAGACATTGATAAACACACACACACACACACACACACACACACACACAGGTAATTAGGCATAAAGACATACCAGTCAGGTTCTATTTATCCTGCCTCATGAGCTAAACTCTTGTCAGGGGTCTGTTTCTCAAATCGGGACTACTAATTCAGCAGAATGACCATACTGGTTAAAACCTGGATAACAGTATTGATCTAAAAATATGAGTTTGCTTAATAACTAAGGTGACCCGGAACAACTTTTTTTCCGCTAAAGTCAACGTATATGTTCAAGATTTGTTTCGACTTGTTTGATTTGTTTTCAGTTTCGACACTCGAGTCAGGTGCAGTAAACATTCTCCCGCTGGCCTGTAATGGCTGGTAATAAACAGCAGGGGGGACCTGGAGTCGGTGATTCTGGCCGAGCATACGAGCGCTTTGCACTGCCTAGGTCTCCAGCGTGAATACCTTCGTTCTGTACCTGTTTCACACACATGCAGTCATACACAGGTTTGCGCTCCTTGATTTATGACTTAGCGGCTCCGTATGCGAGTACAGTCTCACAATGCGCCAAAACGGACAACAGCACTTGCTGCACCAAGTAGACGGCTCCAACCACAACGGTCTTCATTAGATCACTGCTTTCTTTTTGAGCAGTTCACTTTTACTCCTTAAAACCTACGCATCTCTGTATGGGTTTGTCTAATGCAACTTCTTTATTCACGCCTGTGGAGCTTAGGGTTTCTTTTATTGTAGTGGAGATCCCAGTGTTTCCAAAGATACAAGAAATGTCCTGCTAGCTTTCGGGGAAATGTATATAAAATGATGCATAAAAGTGTAAAAATGTTTTATTTGATGCAATCCTACAGCCATTAAAACATCATTTTCTGGGTTTTAATGTTTAACGCAAAATAAGTATGTTGTGGTTTGAGTGAAGTGCTGCAACCAACAGAAATAAAATGTGTACGTGACATTGACCCACAAGAGATGAAGAAATGCTTTTCATTCGACTTTGAAATTCAAGAGAAAATCTGAATTTAAGGAGTTCAATCTTGTAACCCAAGCCATCCATTGGAGCGTGAGGATGAATAAACAAAAATGCTACATACTGTATTGTGTTTCTCAAAACAATCCCTTTCCACACACTGGTAAGAGAAGTGTGATACCGCCTCCCAGTGAATACAATGCGCAATAGCAGGAACACTCCGTACACAACAGGAAACTGACTGTTGACGTGCACTCTGCTGCCCAATTGCGTAACAGCACAGCACCAGAAAATTGATATCTGACGAGGGATGTTGACGGAGGGAAAGACAGTAATTTGCACTTAAAATCTGCCTTCTAAAAGAAGTGATTGCTGATAATTTCGGGTTGCTGATGACCTACGTTGTTAACAGATAGATATGTTAAACTTGTATACTATTTTGGAAGTGGCTATTCGCAAGATAGCCTTGTGGACAATTTCCAATCGACTATTTGCGAGACTAAGAAAGACCCTGGTGACGGAGTTGTGATCTGATCTATATCAAATTATTGAGGCAAAGGATGACCCCACCATCGTGGGACCACAAGTTAACACACTCACTTTTCAAATTTGTCCGATTTTAACAAACTTGGTGACATTTGAAAACTTCTAAACTACAGATGACAAATCCATAAAGTATCCATGCCTTTCACAATGTGAAAAAGGAAAAATTCAAAGTTGCCAATCGGGTTTGGTCTTGCCTTGTGAATAGTCAATTAGAAATAAGCCACAAGGCTGCTTTGCGAACAGCTGCTGCCGTACTTTATACATCTCAACATTACTCTGCTCAGTTGTGTGAAATAATATTGTTGTGCTGAATAAACTGTCTAGTTGGTTGTTATCACCAAGCCACATGTTTTCTCACATTAACGTCAAAATAAACTACATTTTTTGACTGCATGTAACTACAACTCCCAAGGCGCTTGAGAAACGCACTTCCGGAGAGGGGATCTCTGATTGGGCACTGGAAGAGGAATCTTCAGGAAAAAAAAACAAGGCGACGCGAACCATCAAAACATAAACAGAAAGTACAGTGGAAATTGCCATACTTTCTGCATTGTTTGGCATGCGCTTTAAGATCACTGCTCTAATGTCCAGAAATCTAACCAGCCGTCGACCTGTTCGAGGAGCCTGAGATTCTGGTCGGGATTAGAATTTGACACCGACGGTTAAGGTTTATCTGAGTCGGCGGCCTACTGGAGGTGACTGTGTTCAGCTCGCCTGCGGAGGAAAAGGTTTCTGCGAGCGAGCGAGCGCAGCTGCGACGGGATTCACACTAATGCGCGCAGCTGGTCCTCCGGTCTTACGGACCCGTCTGTCCTAATGAGCGTTTAAAAATGAACACGAATCTATATGAGTGGAATTTGGCAAAGTGACCAGCGGGGTGCTGCTGCGGTGCAGCGCGATAAACTCGCTAATTCAGCCGTCGTCCGCCGATATTGGACTTTTCTTGTGAGAGTCCGCTGGCGAACTCGTTAGTTACTGCGGGCGCTTTCGGGTCCTGCGTGTCCCGCCCGGTCCCCGGTACCCGGTACCCGAACCCGAGCGGTGACCGAGCTGCTACAATCATTTGTCCAGTCGCTGAATGTCTCCGAGCGGCTCGGATTATCCAGCTGTCTTGCGTCATATGCTGCCTTGGTTGACCATCAAGCTAATAATTCAGTTTAGCGTGTTAACAAGCTTACTTCGGCATATCTGTGTAAGGATAATTCATGTCTGTGTGCCTGACGTTACTCTGCTCGGAGTCGCGCTTTGCGGAAGTTATTCGGATTTCACTCTGGCGCTTACGCTCACCAGTGTGCATTTACGGCGAGGATTATGGTGGTGCCTTGACTGATGTTACTGACCATCTTTTGCGTTAATCCGGTTTAAATATATTTGCATGGGTGAAATGCTCGAGTTCTGTATTCATCGCGACGCCCGTGTGATTTACGGTTGCACACGCGGTTACTGCATTTTAAACTGCACGAAGATGCCAACAGGTGTTTTCTAGAGCTCGGCTTTTCTGTGGCTTTTGAGTTGCTTTGAACTCCTTGATAGAATCATGGAATAAATCGAAATGGCAAATGCGGTATTGTTCAATAGATAAGTTTTTCAATCACAATGCGAACTTAGCTGGGTAATATTATAGTTGATGTAAAGGGTACCGCTCTCTGTCTCCCCCCACAGGCTGCCCTCGGTACTGAGGGACACCGATACGATGGCAGAGCATGAGGGGAAGTCCTCCACTGGAGCTGGTGAGAAACTCGCATTGCGGCCTCCGCTAGTATTGAAATGAACTGCAACTGCTGAACTCTGCTGAGAATTCCGTCTGAAACCAACCTTATCTGGTTAGCTGGTTTTTCCGCCACTTGTTCTCGAATCATAAAGGTGGTCACCAGCTGAGCAGTCCATGTGGTATTATAGAGTGAGTTAGTCTGCCACTTTAATCGCCAGCTTGCTGAACTAACTTTGAAAATCTTTGCCTTTGTGTGTGTCTCTCCTCTCTCTCTCAGGCGCAGATGATGTGGGTGGAGAGGTACAGACCGACCCACCTGCCTCTGTCTCTGACAGTCCCCCAGAAGTTGGCACAGGTACACCGGCTTACACCAGGGGTCGCACCTTATGCAGAACAAAGCTACGCCAGCCCTGCATTTAGCCAAGAAAGAGTTTGGAGTAGCATTTCAGAGACCGTAGTAAAAGATTAGCCTGGCATTTCACTGCAGGACAATGCTTGCGTAACACTCGCCTTGCCAGCTCTCCCAGATTGGTCACAACACTCTGAATAAGCTCTTTTCCTCTGGAAAACAATATAATCAATTTTTATTGATTTTTTTTTTTTTTTTTTACATCATCAATGTTAATATAGATGCATAGATATTGTCACATCTCCTGTATCTTTGCAAACACTTCAGAAAAAGATTGTTTGCAGAAATATGTGAACCCTCTCCGTGTGGAACAGTCCGGTATGAATATGTGCAGGTGAAACATCAGGCCACATCACATGAGCCTGTAGGTAAATCGGTAATTCTGTGTGAAATCGCCTCGGCCTGTCACCTCAACATTTCACATGTCCCTGAAACCATCAGATTCTAGATTGAAATGAAAGAAGTGTTACTTGAACATTTTGTGTAGAAATGTTCAATAGTTATATAAATGGTTATTTAAGCTGTTATGACTGCTGATTGTTTTTTTTTTTTTTTAACTCTCATTAACTTTAAAATTATGACTCAGATTTGGAACAGCTTTGTCAGTAATTTGAATTAAGGGACAAGACATCCAAAATGACAGCTAAACACCACTTGCTAAGCCTCTGAACCTCACTATGTGAGTATTTAACTTGACTGCCTACAACAAAAGTGCTCTTTGTGAGATAAGACACATGGAGCTGAACTTAAACTAATTTCTGTACTCTCGATGGATTGTTTTAGTTGACAATTGTGATGGATATTTTTTCTGTCAGGAGAATAAAATTTTCAGATTTATCACATTATTATGGCCATTATCATGATAGCACCTGCGTCGTCCATTAGGGACATTGACTGGACTGTTCAAGTGCTGCAATGGTAATGCCCATTATGTAGTACATGTTGTGATAAATTTGGATGAATATCCCAAGTGTGGGGTGCAGAGGCTTAGTGAAGGGTGTTAGGTCGTCATTTAGGATTCCTTGTCCCTTAATCCGAAATATTGACAAAGCTGGCCCGAATCGGTGTCAAAATTTTAAAGATATTGAAAGTATAAAAAAAAAAAAAAAAATCTGCAGTCAAAATGGTCAACTTGGCCCAAATTAATGCATTACCGGAATTTATGAAGTTAAAATTTTTACGGCGGAATGTTAAAGAACACTTAGCTCATGATCACTGTATATCATTTGAAAGAGGTTCAGCAACATCTGAATGGAGGATGTCAAAACCTTGTCTCTGAGTGACTTGCCTTGGGATGCTCTACGCTAGAACTGCCAGTCTGATACCCATGATGTTCACTTAACCGTGTTCTTGGGGCACTTTCGATCTTTCATGATCAATGTAAAAATAAATGTGATCAAACTGGAGCATCATCAGTCAGAAATAAACGGCAGTGCTTTTTTAATGACAGTACTGCTGAGAGGAGATCCCTGCACACACCATAGCGGAAGGTTGGCCACATGTTTTTGCACCATAGTGATATGGAGTCAATCATGTGCACCATAGTGTAAGATTTTATATTGGTAGTATAAGATTGTAGATTTACGTATCTGATAGTGCGTGGTTATTATAATTATTACTTGGCAAAATTGTCAAGTATGTCAATTCATTCTGTGCGTTCGTTTGTTTGTCCATGCAAGTGTGGCGTCGTTTTTGGTCAGGACCGAATGCGCCGACAGCCCCAAACTATGGGCTGTTTTGGATAGTGGGCTGATTCAGTCATTTAAATCTCCTCAAAAACAATCCATAAATCTCAAAGTTCCTTACTTTCATCATTGGTGAAATTTCAAAAATTTATAGCCATGTCGAAACTGGTGTCTTTGACATGTAATTTGACAGAGACTTATGGACTTTTATGTCCCATGATATGGTGAAATATTACAGGCTTCTGCTGCAGATTGTGGTTTTTTGGCAGCCGCGTGTGTTTATTGCTGGAGTCCCCATTAACAACAGTCGTCTCCTGCGTTGTCTTCTGTGTGAAGAACGGTAACCTGAGGTTACTGAAGAGTCATCTGAGAACAAATGCGAGAGATGTTGTAGTGTAGTGTAGTGTAGTGTAGTGTTCTGTAAGGCTATGCCAGCATCTCATTAGCGATGTTGGTTCTGGGAGTGCTGTTATAACAAGGCCTTCCCCTCGCCCACAGAGACTCCACCCACTCCAGTGCTGGGGGTGGGGCTAGGGGCGGGGCTTGAGGAGGAAGAGGATACAGACAGCATGGACGGCAGCGGCCGCTACTCACTGACGGAGGAGGGAGAGAGGGAGAGCGAGGGAGTGCGGGCTGGAGAACGGGAGGGGAGGAAGCGGCGCCGGGATCAGGATCGGGCCGGCGGAGGGCCCGTGCACGGCTCCTCCAGCTCTGACGATGACGAAGACCAGGAAGAGGAAGAGGAGGAGGAAGAGGAGGATGAGCAGGCTATGGAGGCATGGCTGGGGGCGGAGCTTCGGGAGCTGGGCTGGCCGGCGTGGCGGGCGGTGCCCTCGCTGAGGGAGCGGGAGATTGGGCGCGGGGCGCAGTTTGTGAAGCGCGTATGCGGCTCGCGGGGCCTGGTGCAGAGGCTGGAGCTGCAGGCCAGACTGGAGCGGCACACCGGCTGCGTCAACACCCTGCACTTCAACCCGTCCGGCACGCGCCTCGCCTCCGGCAGCGACGACCTCCGCGTCATCATCTGGGACTGGGCACGCCGGCGAGCGACACTGGACTTCCACAGCGGCCACAAGAGCAACGTCTTTCAGGTGCGTGTTAGCTGCTAGCTCACTCCGAGGCACAGTGAGCTTTACACTGGCCTCACTCTTGGGCACAGCAAGCTTTAGTGTTAGCTGGTAGCCTCACTCTTGGGCACAGCGAGCTTTAGTGTTAGCTAGTAGCCTCACTCTTGGGCACAGCGAGCTTTAGCGTTAGCCGATAGCCTCACTCTTGGGCAATCGGCTAACGCTAAAGCTCAGTGTGCCCAAGAGTCAGGCTTAGCGAGCTTAAGTGTTCGCCGATAGCCTCACTCTTGGGCACCGTGAGCTTTAGTGTCAGCCGATAGCCGATAGCCTCACTCTTGGGCACCGTGAGCTTTAGTGTTAGCCGATAGCGTCACTCTTGGGCACAGTGAGCTTTCGTGTTAGCACCCGCTAGCCTCACTCTTGGGCACAATGATTGTTAGCTAGCCCCTATTCTCACTGGTGGTCACAGCAGGCTTAAGTGTTTGCAATTATCAGTTGATCCACTCAGTTAAAAAGGCTAGGCGGTATTGTGATTAAAAGTTATTTTGACAGCGCTACTGTTTGTTGCTTTCCGATCTGTAAAGGATAGTTGAGGTGCAACTGCAAAACTTTACCCGTTACGCCTTAATAATGGTAGAATGTCATTTTCCAAATCATTAAGCTGGGTTTGTGAAGGTATACAGAAAATCATACATTTTTTGCTCACCTGGACGAAGCCCAGATGAGGTTTTGTCATGGCCTGCTTGTCCGTCGTCGTGCGTCGGCGTCTGTAAACATCATCTTCTCCGAAACTACTGGGCCAATGAAGCTGAAACTTGCCATACATGTACTTACCCACGAGGACCCCAAAGTTTGCACACGGCTTTCCGATCCAACTTCAAATATGACGGCTTTTGCAGCCATATTGAAAATATTATTTTTGCTCATTAGTCACTAATTTCTGGAGCGATTCAGCTGAAATTTGCTGTGTGGGTCATTCCATATCAAATCACCCAAAAAAAAAATCAAAATTATCACCCCACCCCCTCAGATTTTGCTCATATTTGGTTTCTAGGGTGATTTTTGCTGGCAAAGCTGAAATTCCAAATATTAATTCAATCCAACAGGTGGTTCCTGAGTTATGGCCCACCCAATTTGGCAAAAATCGCCCAAAACAGGGTTACTGGCCGAAGTTTGACCACCCATATCTCAGCAACCAGCGGGGCTATCACAATAAAATTCGTGTCTGTAGACTGGAAATTCACCAAGGAATCCAAATCTGGCCTTAGATTTGATGTGGGGTAAAAATAAAATATAATGACCTTTTGACCTTTACTTTGACCTTGACCTTGTTGACCTCGCGACCTTGACACAAAACCCGCACATATGTAGCCTCATATGTTCCCTATATTATATACAAAAACCAGAGGTGTATTTTCCCCTCAGTGTTCACAAACCCACACCATATATCCCTTGTCTCTGCTATTTTAGCTCGATTTTTACACCAATGCCTGTAAAACAATGTAATGCTTCAACACTATTCACTACAAACTTTGTAAAGGTTTTTCTATAATGTTCTGAACTATTTTAATGATTGTTTTACTTGATTATCTGACATTCATTACTTATCCTTGAGCTGAGAACTTGCATTTCAGTTACAGCACGCATCTGAGTTCATCCAAATCTACTTATTATCAAGGGGCCACAAGCTACAATTCTTAGAAATATTCATCACATCATTTCTACTGATGCTGTGTCCTCGGGATGAAGAGAGAGAGAGAGAGAGAATGAATGAATGAATGAACGACAGCGGTCTCTGATATCCTGCTGGGAGATAGGGAAGAAAGAAAGGGGCGTAATCTATTCATCCCCAGGGCAGCCAGAAGGTCTGTCCATTTCAGAAATATACCAACACATAGATGAGAGTAAACTTTGAAGAATATTAGCAACATACTTCAGATCAATTTTTTGAAATTTAAGTTTATTAGAAAAGTTCTAATCAATCATAGTTGTCATGCAGAGCCAGGGGTGCACTGGGAATTAAGTATGGTACTTAAAAATTACGGTAGACAGCACAGCACCTTTCAAAAGTTAATATGTTGTTGTTGATCACTGAGAATGATGAATGCATACTTACATCTTCAAATTCACTTCACAATGTCAAAAATCTCCCCTCTTCTTTCTTCATTCTTTCAGATAAATAGCCTTATTTGAGGTCCACACTTGAAAATTGAAGGACTATCACTCAAACGCTGTAAATTCAAGTAGATTAAGGCAAAACTGCACAGACAAGGGATATATGATGTGGATTTGTGGAAAATCAGGGGAAAATACACCTCTGGTTTTTGTATATAATATAGGGAACATATGAGCCTACAATTTTGTGTGGGTTTTGTGTCAAGGTCGCGAGGTCAACAAGGTCAAGGTCCAAGAAAAGGTCAAAAGGTCATTATATTTTATTTTTAGCCCACATCAAATCTAAGGCCAGATTTGGACTCCTTGGTGAATTTCCAGTCTAGGGACACCAGTTTTATTGTGATAGCCCCTCTGGTTGCTTGTTGTTTTCGTGCTGTTACTCCAGTTAGATTTCATGGATCGCTATGAAATTTTGGAAATGGCTTCTAGGCATACAGGAGGTGTTCCCTGTTGTTTCTCAAGGTCATCCGTCAAATCCCAAGGTCACAAAGGCAAAAAAAGTGTCAATTTTGCCCAATTTGACGGTTTTCACACCATAACTCAAGTTTAATTCAATGAATGGCTATGAAATCTTAGAACAAGGTTCTTGGCATGGGGGGGGGGGGGGGGGTTCCCTATTGATTTTCAAGGTGATCTGTCGAATCCCAAAGTCACACCGGTCAAAAAAGTGTCGATTTTGTCCCGATTTCACAGTTTTCGCACCGTAACTCCACTTTAAGTTGATGGATGGCTATTACATCTTACAACAAGCTTCTTGGTACAGAGGAAGGGTCCCGTATTGATTTTCAAGGTCATTTGCCGATTTCAAAATCACACTTGTACAAGAAACCCCCAGTCATGGACGCTAGGCCACATGACGGATGCTAGGCGAGGTCGCAGCTATTAGATCCTTCTGATCTACTTGTTCTTTGTCTACCAAGTTATTTTTTGGAAACAAGGAACCTATTCTAAGTGTGATCTGGTCTGAACGCCTGCAAGTGCCCCCAATAATATTGAATGTAAGACAGAGTAGCAGAAATCCCACTGAACTTTATTCTTCTGAAGAATACAAACAAGTTCTCACCATTACAATGTACTTTGTACATACAGATTATAAGGAACTTATGTCTGACTGATTATTCACCAAATCAAATGGTGAACCCGAAGTATTGCCAAATTGTGACAAATGGACCACTGCACAAATGCCCTTTAATCTTTACATCATCACGTATTGTTACATTTAGCTAAAGTCTGACATTCCGGCGCCAGGGCGAAATACGCTGCACTATTCCCACGTTTGGATGCTGACACGTTTCCAAAGAAATCGCCAATAAAATAAACGTAGCTGTTGCCCTACGCCTTCTGCCACGCGGAACGGGGAAAAAAGTTCACCAACTCTAACCTTTCTGTACCGATGCAATGTTGTGGCAAAGTCCTGAAAACGTAATCAAACCTCTCTGCAGAATGTTTGCCGTTAACTGACTCTGTATTACTCTGTCAAAAATTGTGAACATTGTGTCAATAAATTCATTAATTTTAATATGTATGATGTTAGAAATTAATTTTTGAACACTATATTTCGAAAAGTTACCAAGGGTTGGCTCACGCACAGCCAAGGCGCATATCTGCCGCTACGTTCATTGAAAGACAGGGTAGCGGCCATGATCACAGCGTAGCGGCCCAAATTGACAGTGTAGTGGGCCGCTGTGCTGAAATTCACTGGCAGGAACACTGTGTTACGGGTTTAGCTGTGCATGGCATTTTATGGCGGCTTTGGTAGCCATATTGAAAATGCTATTTTGGCTCATTAGTCGCTCATTTCTGGAGCGATTCAGCTGAAATTTGCTGTGTACATGCCAAATAACAAGACTCTATATATTTAACTCTGGTTTCACTGTGCATGGTATTTTGACCTTCATTTGACCTCTGTCATGGGGCCACGCCCCTTAATTTCAGAAATATCTTTACAAACCTTCTTCTCTGAAACTGTATCACTGATCGAGCTGAACCTTTGTATACCCCTTCCTGTAGCGAGGGAGATGAAAGTTTGTTTGAGGTGTTCTGATTCGATTTCAAATATGGCAACAGCGGCAGTGGCAGTGGTACAGGGAAGCATTAATTGGTAAGTAAACTGTTGGATGCCTGTTGGAAATGATCACCACAGACCATCCCCTCTGTCCTCTGGAGAGTGTATGAATCTAAAAAATACACTTTTCCAAACGTGTCACTTTTTAAAAAAAAAATTCTTTCCCAATGCATTGAAGGTTATTTTAAATAGATCTACAAACATGATCACTAACTCTTTTTTTTATTTGGATATATGGGTCTAGAAACAGAAAACATTTGCACAATAATTCAGTTTGAAATTTTAGGTCACTTGAGATGAAGTCTCAAAGTGACCTATTCTTATCGCCTTTTGTCCGTCGTCGTCCGTCATGCGTCCATAAACAGTTTACATTTTCGTTGACTTCTTAGAAACTGCTGATCCGATTTGAATAAAATTTTGCAGGAACCTTCCTCGATCAAATATGCACCAAAATTGTGAATTATATGGTGCCCACCCCTAGGTGCTCTGAGGGGCGGGGCTAAAACTGGTTTATATATATATAAAATGTATATACAAAACCCAAAACCAGTGAAGTTGGCACATTGTGTAAATCGTAAATAAAAACAGAATACAATGATTTGCAAATCCTTTTCAACCGATATTCAATTGAATATACTGCAAAGACAAGTTACTTAACCTTCGAACAGGTGAACTTTGTAATTTTTTGCAAATATTAGCTCATTTGGAATTTGATGCCTGCAACATGTTTCAAAAAAGCTGGCACAAGTGGCAAAAAAGACAGAGAGTTGAGGAATGCTCATCAAACACTTATTTGGAACATCCCACAGGTGAACGGGCTAATTGGGAACAGGTGGGTGCCATGATTGGGTATAAAAGCAGCTTCCCTGAAATGCTCAGTCATTCACAAACAAGGATGGGGCGAGGGTCACCACTTAGTGAACAAATGCGTGAACTGATTGTCGAACAGATTAAAGACAACATTCCTCAACGAGCTATTGCAAGAAATTTAGGGATTTCATCATCTACGGTCCGTAATATCGTCAAAAGGTTCAGAGAATCTGGAGAAATCGCTGCACGTAAGCAACAAGGCCGAAAACCAACATTGAATGCCCGTGACCTTCGATCCCTCAGGCGGTACTGCATCAAAAACCGACATCAGTGTGTAAAGGACATCACCACATGGGCTCAGGAACACTTCAGAAAACCACTGTCAGTAACTACAGTTCGTCGCTACATCTGCAAGTGCAAGTTAAAACTCTACAATGCAAAGCGAAAGCCATTTATCAACAGCACCCAGAAACGCTGCCGGCTTCGCTGGGCCCAAGCTCATCTAAGATGGACTGATGCAAAGTGGAAAAGTGTTCTGTGGTCTGACGAGTCCACATTTCAAATTGTTTTTGGAAACTGTGGACGTCGAGTCCTCCGGACCTAAGAGGAAAAGAACCATCTGGACTGTTATAGGCGCAAAGTTCAAAAGCCAGCGTCTGTGATGGTATGGGGGTGTATTAGTGCCCAAGGCATGGGCAACTTACACATATGTGAAGGCACCATTAATGCTGAAAGGTACATACAGGTTTTGGAGCAACATATGTTGCCATCCAAGCAACGTCTTTTTCATGGACGCCCCTGCTTATTTCAGCAAGACAATGCCAAGCCACATTCTGCACGTGTTACAACAGCATGGCTCCGTAGTAAAAGAGTGCGGGTACTAGACTGGCCTGCCTGTAGTCCAGACCTGTCTCCCATTGAAAATGTGTGGCGCATTATGAAGCGTATAATATGACAACGAAGACCCCGGACTGTTGAACAACTTAAGCTGTACATCAAGCAAGAATGGGAAAGAGTTCCACCTGACAAGCTTCAAAAATTGGTCTCCTCAGTTCCCAAATGTTTACTGAGTGTCTTTAAAAGGAAAGGTGACGTAACACATTGGTAAAAAAGCCCCTGTGCCAACTTTTTTTGCAATGTGTTGCTGCTTTTAAATTCTTAGTCATTATTTGCAAAAAAAAAAGAGGTTTCTCAGTTTGAACATCAATCATCTTGTCTTTGCAGTGTATTCAATTGAATATAAGTTGAAAAGGATTTGCAAATCATTGTATTCTGTTATATCTACGATTTGCATAATGTGCCAACTTCACTGATTTTGGGTTTTTGTTTATATACACTACTGCTCAAAAGTTTGGGATCACTTGCAAATTTCTTTGCTTTCCAAAGAAAAATACATTTTCATGCATTTCACAAATATTTTTTTCCATTTCACAAACATTTTTATCCATTTCACAAACGATTCAAATTAATAAGATGATTTTCAAAGAATGATCTATGTTTTTGCGTTGAGGCCTACTATCAGCAACTGTCAGTCCTCTGCATGGCTGCTAATCCAAGTTAAGCATTTAATAAGGCTAATTGATTATTAGAAAACCCTTCTGCAAATGTGTTGCACGGCTGAAAACCGTTGAACTAATTTGGCAGCGCAAAAGGGAGCATGGCATTCTTGAGGTTGGTTTTGTACCTGAAGCATCAGTAGGGGTTTGTTTGTTTGTTTGTTTGTTTGTTTGTTTTTGTTTACAGGCACAAAATTGCCAGAAAGAAAGAACTTCCTTTAGAGACCCATCAGTCTATTGTTGTGCTTAGAGAAGACGGCTATTCAATGTGAGAAATTGAAAACTTAAAATCTCTTACCATGCTGTCAACTACTTGCTCCAGAGAGCAGCACAAACTGGCACTAACAAGGACAGAAAAAAGAAGTGGGAGGCCCCGATGCACTACTGTGCAAGAAGACAAATATCTGAGACCGTGTAGTTTAAGACAAAGACGCCTCACAGGTTGTCAACTAGCAGCTGCGATAAATAGCTCCCGTCAAACACCAGTTTCAGTGTCAGATGCGAAGATGATTTTTTTTTTTGACGAAGGCCAAAGTTTGAAGTACATATTCATCATTTTCCATTAAAATCATTATTTCTTACTCAGACAATGTCAGCATGTTCTGTTCATTTGCCATATTTCCTATTCAGACTAATTTCATGTGTGTTTCCATGGAAAACAAGAAAATTTCCAAGTGATCCCAAACTTTTGAACTGTAATGTGTATGTACACTGCCCGGCCAAAGTCACCGTTTGGAAATTAATGAACAAATTCTAGAATTGGATCATTATTGCGGTTACTAATATGTTTCAGCTGGCAATAATCATTTTTCCCCTGACTGATGAAGCGTATCACTACTCGTTTCTCAAAAAATCATGTCGGAAGACACATCCCTTGCTGGTGGAAAAGATGTTACAGTATTTCAGAACAGGCAACTTATTGGCCTGTATTTAGCAAAGAAACTCATGAATGCAAAAACAGGTATGAGGAATCATTTTCACAAACATATTTGCCACCACAAAGTCCTGATCTTAGACACAGTAAAAGTTATTGGGATGTGCTCAAGAAAGACCGAGTGGTTCAACTATTATGTCGAGAAGACAAGATCTCGGCCAAAAATTATGGCATGTATGATCGAAAATAAATGTTCTGGCATAGCATATAGTTGTCAAAACAATGACAAAATGAATTTGCACTGTAATCAAGGCTACAGGGGTTCCAACTAAATATTTGAGTGTGCGACTTTTTTTTTGGCCGGGCAGTGTATATACACACACACAGTGGTGCTTGAAAGTTTGTGAGCCCTTTAGAATTTTCTATATTTCTGCATAAATATGACTTAAAACATGATCAGATTTACACGCAAGTCTTGAAAATGGATAAAGAGAACCCAGTTAGACAAGTGAGACAAAAATATCATATGTGGTCATTTATTTATTTCGGAAAATGATCCAATATTACATATCTGTGAGTGGCAAAAGTATGTGAACCTTTTTCCTCTCAGTATCTGGTGTGACCCCCTTGTGCAGTTAAAACTGCAACTAAACATTTCCTGTGACTGCTGATCAGTCCTGCACATCGGCTTGGAAGAATTTTAGCCCATTCCTCCATACAGAACAGCTTCAACGCTGAGATGTTGGTGGGTTTCCTCGCATGAACTGCTCGCTTCAGGTCCACAACATTTCGATTAGATTAAGGTCAGGACTTTGACTTGACCGTTCCAAAACACTAACTTTATTCTTCTTTAACCATTCTTTGGTAGAACAACTTGTGTGCTTAGGCTCGTTATCTTGTTGCATGACCCACCTTCTCTTGAGATTCAGTTCATGGACAGATATCCAGACATTTTCCTTTAGAATTCGCTGGTATAATTCAGAATTCATTGTCCCATCAATGACGGCAAGCCGTCCTGGCCCAGACGCAGCAAAACAGGCCCAAGCCATGATGCCACCACCATGTTTCACAGATGGGATAAGGTTCATATGCTGGATTGCAGTGTTTTCCTTTCTCCAAACATAACGCTTCTCATTGAAACCAAAAAGTTCTATTTTGGTCTCATCCCTCCACAAAACATTTGTCCAGTAGCTTTCTGGCTTGTCCATGTGATCTTTAGCAAACTGCAGAGGAGCAGCAGTGTTCTTTTAGGAGAGCAGTGGCTTTCTCCGTGCAACCCTGCCGTGCACACCATTGTTGTTCAGTGTTCTGCTGATGGTGGACTCATGAACATTAACATTAGCCAGTGTGAGAGAGGCCTTCAGTTGCTTAGAAGTTACCCTGAGGTCCTTTGTGACCTCGCCGACTATTACACGCCTTGCTCTTGGAGTGATCTTTGTTGGACGACCACTCCTGGGGAGGGTAACAATGGTCATTAATTTCCTCCATTTGTACACAATCTGTCTGACTGTGGACTGTTGGAGTCCAAATTCTTTAGAGATGGTTTTGTAACCTTTTCCAGCCTGATGAGCATCAACAACCCTTTATCTGAGGTCCTCAGAAATCTCCTTCGTTCGTGCCATGATACACTTCCACAAACGTGTGTTGTGAAGATCAGACTTTGACAGATCCCTGTTCTTTAAATAAAACAGGGTGCCCACTCACACCTGATTGTCATCCCATTGATTGAAAGTTTCACCTTCAAATGAACTGCTAATCCTAGAGGTTCACATACTTTTGTCCCTCACAGATATGTAATATTGGATAATTTTTCTCAATAAACAAATGACCAAGTGTAATATTTTTGTCTCATTTGTTTAACTGGGTTTTCTTTATCTACTTTTAGGACTTGTGTGAAAATCTGATGACGTTTTAGGTCATATTTATGCAGAAATATATAAAATTCTAAAGGGTTCACAAACTTTCTAGCACCACTGTGTGTGTGTGTGTGTGTGTGTGTGTGTGTGTGTGTGTGTGTGTGTGTATATGTATATATATATATATATATATATATATATATATATATATATATATATATATATATATATATATATATATATATATATATATTTTTGTTTTTTTTTTTTTTGTATAAATTTGGCATCTCCAATCCCACCCGAATCTGGTATGCCCGATTGGTGAACTATGTACAAGGCTTGCTCGTTTGGGACCTCTTGTTGCCAATACAGGAGAGTGAACACAGTTCACAGCTCTCCTCCGAAGCACGTGCCTGTCAGCCACCTCTTCTTATACACATTGGTTGAATGTTTGCAAGTTCAGAACGAAGGCGGAGGAAACCTGGACATGAACAAACCCAGAATCTTCCTGACGAGCCCGTCTGGCCAACAGGAGGCGCTGAAGCAACGAACAAAGCTGATATATATATTATATACCCAAATCCGGCAGTCCCTTCCCAATTTGAAACCCTGCAGCGCGATAGCCAGTTGTGCGCTACTCTGAAAAAGCTGCCGACCCCTGCCGGTGGGTACGCCGGGGCTCGAACTCGCGACGTGGTGATCACCTCTGCACTGCAGAGCAGTGCCTTAACCGTGTGAGCCACCCGGCAGCTCTCTTGAATTATTATTTTAAATCTTGGGACTATTTATATGCCAGAAGGCTGAATGGCGTTCCAGGGATATTATGTTTTTGGTCCGACCGCCGCCGCCCTATGTGTTAACGCGGTAACTTCAGTAATATTTCAATTAGAAATTTCAAGTTTTGCGTATCAGTAAGTATCATAAAGAGGAAGAACTGATTCGATTTTGGACAATTTACAATTTCTAGATTGGCCGCCAGGGGCCAAAAACTGAAAAAAAATCACTGTTTTTATCATATCTCTGGAAATATTTGTCCGATTGACCTCAAATCAAGTACAAATGAAAGGTCATGACCTGAGGATGTGTCCCACGATGACATTATACCTGTTTGGTTCAAAATTTTGACGCAAGGTGGAGCCTTGTCACATAAAATTCACCTTTTTTTCCATATCTTTGGAACTATTTGTCCAATTGCCATGAAACTATGTGCAACTGCAAGGTCATGACCTCATAACGTGTCACATGATGACGTCATACCTGTATGGTTCAATATTTTGTCACCAGGTGGCGCTTTGTGATGGAAAATTGCCATTTTGGCCATATCTTCAGAACTATTTGACCGATTGACCTGAAATTAAGAGTATATAAAAGTCTATTCAAGGATTGGGGAATGGGAGGATTGGGGGCGTTCGGGGATATACCCCCAGCCGTTGCCTCCGACGGCATAAGCCTAGTTTTTTATGTTTGCTGCCTCTTTTCTCGACCAAAATCATGAAAATAAACTGAAATCCGATGGAATTCTAAATGCTGCCAGTGTATTGTCTCAGTTGAGCCTTCATCCCCCTCTTGATGAAGCTTGAGCAACGAACAAAGCTGTTTATTTATTTCCCTTCCCAATTTGACACCCTGTAGCGCGATGGCCAATTGTGCACCACTCTGAAAAAGCCACCGACCCCTGCCGGTTGGTACGACCGCGGCTCGAACCCGGGTCAATACATTTTTGACTTCTTCTCTGAAACCGCTCATCCGAATTCAATAAAATTTTGCATTTACCTTCCCTGGTCAAATGCGCATCAAAATTGTGAGTCATGTGGTGCCCACCCCCCCGGGGCTCTGAGGGGCAGGGCTGAAAGTGGTCAAATTGGCTGAAATTCTCGAACTCCTCTTCTCCAGACACACATATGCTGGAAAACGATGCTCTTCATAGATGGAGGGGTCCTCAGGTGCTTTATCAAAATGGTTAATTTCATGGCCCCAGGCTCCATGTTTACCCCTGGAGAGGGGGGTGAAGTTTACTATACTTTATATAGGAAAATGATACTTTTGGGTATATTTGGTTCATTCACATCAATAACATCAGTTGTTATACAACTCAGATGACTGTTTAAGCCCTTGGGCCTCTTGTTTTTGTTTCCAAAACATTTTTCTCAATTAAAAATTGTGCCCAGCTTCTAATGCACTCTGTAAGTTTTTATTTCAAAAATATTTTCATTACCATGTGAAACCATGTTTGTGTTTAGCTGGCTACTGAAATAATACCATTCGATGGTTGACTTAAACAAAAGGAGTGAAAACCTTTGGAGTGAATGTCCAGGTGAGCTGCAGCGCCGTGGCACCATATTTTACTGAAAGCCTGACGTTTATGGCGGGTCCTGGATGGCGCCGTTCTGCCAGGCTCTGACCCTCTTGGTGGTTGTGCCCTGATTTAGGCTCCTTGATATATTTTTTTGGACCATTTTGCTGGTGTCATGGAAAATTGCCCCCCCCCCACATCAATTTGTATCATTTGAGTCATTTAGATTTTGCAGGAGAGAAATATTGTCTGAAAAAAATATGGCTACTCATAGCATCTCAAATGTTGTGGTAGGATTACACAACCAACATTATTATGATGCATAAGTGGATTTGTGTGGATTTGCCAGATAACAAATGGCTGAATCTGTCATCTAATCCGCCAAACTCGATGATCAGTACAAAAGTAACGTTAGCAGATGTTTTAACATCATTTGCTTGCTCTGGAATAACACCCAGTGAGCTCGCTAACTAATGTGAAACGCGAACGATATTGAAAGGTTGCTACTTGAGCGGACATGTGACGTCCAATTATTGGATTATGTTGCTGGCTAGCTCGCTAGCAAACAGAGCTAAAACTGCCCAGTAAAAAGCTTAAACAATGCAACAGATGTGTACTAATGATACATATCCTTAAACTGCCATTGGCATTGTGAAGGATCCGGATGGGTTTCCCAAATACTAATATGACCTGAACAAAATGGATACAACTTTTAGATGTCAAAGTTACATGCGCTATTGTCAGTTTGAGGGAGGCTGAGAGAAACGGCGGCAGCAGTGAAAGATGGATCGCTCAAATATACCTAAGCATGGCAAAAATGCGACAACTTTAAATGACTTTACCTTAGTTGAATTCGCAATCGGTATTACCAGCCAGTGCAACGTTAGCTCAGCAACAATACTAATGTACTTCTGCAACCGTAGTTATATTGGGTTAGGATAGGTAATGTCACTTAGCGTTTCACATCACTACAAAATATACCTGGCTTTTCTCCTCTTAAAATGTAATAACTGAAGTTCTGTCATTTGCAAACACCTCACGCCATCAACCAGAAACGAGAAAGAGCAAAGGACCTGAAACAGGTCAGCAGAGGTGAACTGTGAGCAATCTTTACAGTATGAACTTTTAAAAACTTTTCAGTGCTTACCGGTGTCACAGCTGACCTGGCACTGGGGCTCTCACAGATCTCTGGATCGAACAGTCAGAGCATTTCCACTGAAGGCCTGTGAACTGTGTCGTTTCTGACTCGTCCTTTCCGTGTCTGACACTCCGTTTCCCTGCATCCATCGTATATGGAGAGATCGTGTTCTTTGCAGAAATAACACTCTTGTTGGACTTTTGAGGCACACAGTTTCCACACTGCAGCACACTGGGCATTTTGCTAAGGCCGTTTCTTCGGTTTACTCCAGTGTCCCGGCTCCAGTGGCCAGACTGTCTCAAGAATCCCATTTACCTCAGGCACTTCCCTTCATTGATTCATTCCTGGTTCAAAATGCACCCATATTTCCCTGCCCAATCCACAGATAAACTTGCCGTTTCATGAACTGAGTCACACAGCCAAACAAATGCACTGAGACCCCACATCTCAGCTCCCCCTGGGTTTAGCTTGGGCCTTCAGGGGCATCACTTTCTACACAAAGTTTGCCATTTCTGGCGCAACAAAAAACATTGTAAATGTGCAAAATGTTTATTTTATGGTAAAATATCACTTATTACCCCGCATTAAGGTGCATCTTTGGCACCAGTAATAGCTCATGAAACATCACAGATATGTGTTAATACATTTGCGTGGCTTTGAGTACATTTGGCTATTGTAGACAAGAAAATAGTTTGCATGTAACAGGGATAGTTTGCATGTAACAGGGATGGTTCAATATGCAAAAAATGTTTTGTGCCATAAAGTTACGTCCTTGATCTCCAAAATCTAAATGAAGGGCCATCCTAAAATGAATTTAAAAAATTCTCATGAATGTTCATGAGTGTTCTGGAGCTTTTTGAAACCCCCCCCCCCCTTCCTAGTTACTCACTTCATTCCCACTTTTACAAACCCACATTGTACCCTACTTGGGCTTACTTGCCTGTTGGTTAAACTTATTAGTTGTTATACAAGTTATTTGACTCATTGGTTTTGATTTATTTGTAAATAAATGGATGGATTGATTGATTTGGTGTGAGAATAGTGTGTGCACTCTTTGTACTGTGTATTTTCTGAGTACAGTGTTTATTGGGGTGCAGTATTTTGAGGATACAGTGTGTTTGGGCTGCAGTATTTTGTGGATGCAGTGTTTTTGGGCTGCAGTATTTTGTGGATGCAGTGTTTTTGGGCTGCAGTATTTTGAGGATAGTGTTTTTGGGGTGCAGTGTTTTGAGGATAGTGTTTTTGGGGTGCAGTGTTTTGAGGATAGTGTTTTTGGGGTGCAGTGTTTTGAGGATAGTGTTTTTGGGGTGCAGTGTTTTGAGGATAGTGTTTTTGGGGTGCAGTGTTTTGAGGATAGTGTTTTTGGGGTGCAGTGTTTTGAGGATAGTGTTTTTGGGGTGCAGTGTTTTGAGGATGCAGTGTTTTTGGGGTGCAGTGTTTTGAGGATAGTGTTTTTGGGGTGCAGTGTTTTGAGGATAGTGTTTTTGGGGTGCAGTGTTTTGAGGATAGTGTTTTTGGGGTGCAGTGTTTTGAGGATGCAGTGTTTTTGGGGTGCAGTGTTTGGGGTGCAGTATTTTGAGGATACAGTGTTTTTTTGGGGTGCAGTGTTTTGAGGATAGTGTTTTTGGGCTGCAGTATTTTGTGGATACAGTGTTTTTGGGCTGCAGTATTTTAAGGACCGTGTTTTTGGGGTGCAGTATTTTGAGGATACAGTGTTTTTGGGGTGCAGTATTTTGTGGATACAGTGTTTTTGGGCTGCAGTATTTTGAGGATAGTGTTTTTGGGGTGCAGTGTTTTGAGGATAGTGTTTTTGGGGTGCAGTGTTTTGAGGATGCAGTGTGTTTGGGCTGCAGTATTTTGTGGATACAGTGTTTTTGGGCTGCAGTATTTTAAGGACCGTGTTTTTGGGGTGCAGTATTTTGAGGGTGCGGTATTTTGAGGAAACAGTGTTTTTGGGGTGCAGTATTTTGAAGATGCAGTGCTTTTGGGGTGCAGTATTTTGAGCATACAGTGTTTTTGGGCTGGGGCATTTTGAGGATAGTGTTTTTGGGGTGCAGTGTTTTGAGGATGCAGTGTGTTTGGGCTGCAGTATTTTGTGGATACAGTGTTTTTGGGCTGCAGTATGTTAAGGACTGGGTTTTTGGGTGCAGTATTTTGAGGATACGGTGTTTTTGGGGTGCAGTGTTTTGAGGATGCAGTGTGTTTGGGCTGCAGTATTTTGAGGATACAGTGTGTTTGGGCTGCAGTATTTTGTGGATACAGTGTTTTTTGGCTGCAGTATTTTAAGGACCGTGTTTTTGGGGTGCAGTATTTAGAGGGTGCAATCTTTTGTGGATAGTTTTTTTTTTGGGGGGGTTTATTATTTTGAGGATACAGTGTTTTTGGGGTGCAGTATTTTGAGGATGCAGTGCTTTTGGGGTGCAGTATTTTGAGGATACAGTGTATTTGGGCTGCAGTATTTTGAGGATAGTGTTTTTGGGCTGCAGTGTTTTGTGGATGCAGTGTGTTTGGGCTGCAGTATTTTGAGGATGCAGTGCTTTTGGGGTGCAGTATTTTGAGGATACAGTGTATTTCGGCTGCAGTATTTTGAGGATACAGTGTTTTTGGGCTGCAGTATTTTGAGGATGCAGTGTGTTTGGGCTGCAGTATTTTGAGGATGCAGTGCTTTTGGGGTGCAGTATTTTGAAGATACAGTGTTTTTGGGCTGCAGTGTTTTGAGGATGCAGTGTGTTTGGGCTGCAGTATTTTGAGGATGCAGTGTGTTTGGGGTGCAGTATTTTGAGGATGCAGTGCTTTTGGAGTGCAGTATTTTGAGGATACAGTGTATTTGGGCTGCAGTATTTTGAGGATAGTGTTTTTGGGCTGCAGTGTTTTGAGGATGCAGTGTGTTTGGGCTGCAGTATTTTGAGGATGCAATGCTTTTGGGCTGCAGTATTATGAGGATACAGTGTTTTTGGGCTGCAGTATTTTGAGGATGCAGTGTGTTTGGGCTGCAGTATTTTGTGGATACAGTGTTTTTGGGCTGCAGTATTTTCAGGACCGTGTTTTTGGGGTGCAGTATTTGGAGGGTGTAATCTTTTGTGGATAGTTTTTTTTTTGGGGGGGGTTTATTATTTTGAGGATACAGTGTTTTTGGGGTGCAGTATTTTGAGGAAACAGTGCTTTTGGGGTGCAGTATTTTGAGGATACAGTGTATTTCGGCTGCAGTATTTTGAGGATGCAGTGTATTTGGGCTGCAGTATTTTGAGGATAGTGTTTTTGGGCTGCAGTGTTTTGAGGATGCAGTGTGTTTGGGCTGCAGTATTTTGAGGATGCAGTGTATTTGGGCTGCAGTATTTTGAGGATAGTGTTTTTGGGCTGCAGTATTTTGAGGATAGTGTTTTTGGGCTGCAGTGTTTTGAGGATGCAGTGTGTTTGGGCTGCAGTATTTTGAGGATGCAGTGCTTTTGGGGTGCAGTATTTTGAGGATACAGTGTTTTTGGGATGCAGTATTTGGAGGATAGTGTTTTTGGGCTGCAGTGTTTTGAGGATGCAGTGTGTTTGGGCTGCAGTATTTTGAGGATGCAGTGTGTTTGGGCTGCAGTATATTGAGGATGCAGTGCTTTTGGGGTGCAGTATTTTAAGGACCGTGTTTTTGGGGTGCAGTATTTGGAGGGTGCAATCTTTTGTGGATAGTTTTTTTTTTGGGGGGGGTTTATTATTTTGAGGATACGGTGTTTTTGGGGTGCAGTATTTTGAGGATGCAGTGCTTTTGGGGTGCAGTATTTTGAGGATACAGTGTATTTGGGCTGCAGTATTTTGAGGATAGTGTTTTTGGGCTGCAGTGTTTTGAGGATGCAGTGTGTTTGGGCTGCAGTATTTTGAGGATGCAGTGTATTTGGGCTGCAGTATTTTGAGGATAGTGTTTTTGGGCTGCAGTATTTTGAGGATAGTGTTTTTGGGCTGCAGTGTTTTGAGGATGCAGTGTGTTTGGGCTGCAGTATTTTGAGGATGCAGTGCTTTTGGGGTGCAGTATTTTGAGGATACAGTGTTTTTGGGATGCAGTATTTTGAGGATAGTGTTTTTGGGCTGCAATGTTTTGAGGATGCAGTGTGTTTGGGCTGCAGTATTTTGAGGATACAGTGTGTTTGGGCTGCAGTATTTTGTGGATACAGTGTTTTTTGGCTGCAGTATTTTAAGGACCGTGTTTTTGGGGTGCAGTATTTAGAGGGTGCAATCTTTTGTGGATAGTTTTTTTTTTGGGGGGGTTTATTATTTTGAGGATACAGTGTTTTTGGGGTGCAGTATTTTGAGGATACAGTGTTTTTGGGGTTTATTATTTTGAGGATACAGTGTTTTTTGGGATGCAGTATTTTGGGGTGCAGTAATTTGAGGAAACAGTGTTTTTGGGGTGCAGTAATTTGAGGTGTCCCCTCTCCTGCTCCAGGCTAAGTTCCTGCCCCACAGTGGGGACTCCACTCTGGCCATGTGTGCGCGAGACGGGCAGATCCGAGTGGCTGAGCTGTCTGCCACGCAGCGCTGCAAAAACACCAAGAGAGTGGCCCAGCACAAGGGCGCCGCCCACAAGGTGGGAGCCTCTGTCCGTCTGCTTGTCTGTCCGTCTGTATATCCACATGGCTGCACAGAGTTCTCAGATTTTTATTGTTCTTTAATTTTGCCTTTTGGCTCATGTTTATTGTGGAGGGTGCTGTGTTTTGATTAGGGATGGGGGAGGTTAATCATGAGGTTTGATTGACAGTGGTTGAGATGAACACTGTGTTTTGATTGCTTTATTGATGGGGATGACGCCAATCACAGCTTGCTCTGGAACCTGATTCGCCCTGCTCTTTCCTATCTGCTGGGGAGGACGCCGTGGTTTTTGGCATTGACCTGCGTCTGGACCGACCTGCCAAGTGAGTTCCCGTGCTGCAGTCAACTCTGTTCACTCTCCCACCTATGACCGCTGTACACAACCGTACTGCCCTACGCTGTAATACTGCCTCATTACCACATACTGCTCACTCTCCCGACTACCAACCGCAAGGAAAATGAGTATTGAACACGTCATTTTTCTCAGTAAGTGTATTTCTAATGGGCCTATTGAAATGAAATTTTCACTAGATGTCAATAACAACCCGAGGGTCATTCCATCCCTAGTGGCCAGTTTTTGGAACGTTGCGCTACACTGTCTCAGAAAAATGTGAAAAAAATCATGGGTGTTTGCCGAGGGTGGTCATTTCAGCAAGAGAATGATCCTGTCACGGGACGATTTGAGTCCCGAAACGATCTGAGTCTGGGCGTACGACGCATGCGCAAAAATGTCGCCTATGTTTTAAGTGTCACTGCGGCAACATTACTAAGACACATCCAATAGGGACAATTTGTGTCCTATAAAAAGCGATGTCAAGAGATTGAGTCGATAGATGGAAAACTCCCAATGAAACGATGTAGAGTCTGTATCTTTAACTTTTTTTATTATAGAAAACTTCTGAATTTACAGCTTTTGAATTGAACACGACTCGATCAAATCCAATGGAGACCTCTTGAAGGTAAAGTTTCTATATTCGCGGGGTTACTAGGACTCAAATTGTCCGGGAACAAGCAACTGTTATTTGTCTTCGCGATGTTGCCGTAGTGACGCTTGAAACAACGGCGACGATTTTGCGCATGCACTGTACTTCCAGACTCAATCGTCCCTGGACTCAAATCTTCCCTTGACAGATCCCAAACACACAGCCAAGGAAACTCTCGATTGGTTTCATAGAAAGAAAATAAAGCTGCTTGAATGGCCCAGTCAATTACCCAACTTGAATCTAATTGAAAATCTCTGGAAAGAACTGAAGATCAGAGTTAATAGAAGAGGCCCCCGGATCCTTCAAGATTTCATGAAAGTTTGTGTGGAAGAATGGGCCAAAATCACACCTGAGCAAAGCATGTGACTCGTTTCTCCATACAGGAGCCGTCTGAAAGCTGTCATTTCCAACAAAGGCTTTTCTACTAAGTATAAAATAAATTTCAGCAAGTGTGTTGTTATGAATGAGTATTTTATGTACAGCATTGTATATCATTTGTAAATGTTTGTTAGATGTTGTTTTTGCTGCCTTGCTGGTCAGCTATTTATTTTGTTCATCAGCACCCTCTGGTGGTGCGTCTGTATCAAAACATCATCTGATGTAATATCACTTCTTTGTAATAGACTATTGCTTTCTAGAAGCTTCTGGCACCTTCCTGCCTGGAGGGGGCGGGATTACCCAGGAATCCTGTAGATCTTTCCAAAATGTTGCTAGTTGCTAAATGCTGTTATTTTGGTCACCAGGTGCAGAGTTTTTGTTTTGGCTACAGAGCTGCAGTGGCATTAATGTGTCATTATAGGATTGAACAGTGGATTATTTATAGTAGTTTTTTTTTTTTTTAATTAGTGAAGAATACATTTCATTAAGTTGCCATTGCTGGTTTTCTTAGTTGTGATTTTCAAGTCATAACAAATTGGAGGTACTACTGGGATAAACCATTAATTGGATCAACCATTGGATTCACCAAAGCTTAAATCTGAATTATAATTTTTTTTTTTGTTTTTTCTAAATTTGGCATCTCCAATCCCACCCGAATCTGGAATGCCCAATTAGGGAACTATGTACAAAGCTTGCTCGTATGCGACCCCTTGCTGCCAACTCAGGATAGTGAGACAGTTCACGGCTCTCCTCCGAAGCACGTGCCTGTCTGCCACTGATTCTTATACACTCATCGGTTGAATCCTCGTAAGTTCTGAACGAGGGCGGAGGATACCCGGACATGAACCAACCCGGAGTCCATCTGACGAGCGCCCGTCTGGCCAACAGGAGGCGCTGAAGCAACGAACAAAGCTGATATATATATTATATACCCAAATCCGGCAGTCCCTTCCCAATTTGAAACCCTGCAGCGCGATAGCCAATTGTGCGCTACTCTGAAAAAGCTGCCGACCCCTGCCGGTGGGTACGCCGGGGCTCGAACTCGCGACGTGGTGATCACCTCTGCACTGCAGAGCAGTGCCTTAACCGTGTGAGCCACCCGGCAGCTCTCTTGAATTATTATTTTAAATCTTGGGACTATTTATATGCCAGAAGGCTGAATGGCGTTCCAGGGATATTATGTTTTTGGTCCGACCGCCGCCGCCCTATGTGTTAACGCGGTAACTTCAGTAATATTTCAATTAGAAATTTCAAGTTTTGCGTATCAGTAAGTATCATAAAGAGGAAGAACTGATTCGATTTTGGACAATTTACAATTTCTAGATTGGCCGCCAGGGGCCAAAAACTGAAAAAAAATCACTGTTTTTATCATATCTCTGGAAATATTTGTCCGATTGACCTCAAATCAAGTACAAATGAAAGGTCATGACCTGAGGATGTGTCCCACGATGACATTATACCTGTTTGGTTCAAAATTTTGACGCAAGGTGGAGCCTTGTCACATAAAATTCACCTTTTTTTCCATATCTTTGGAACTATTTGTCCAATTGCCATGAAACTATGTGCAACTGCAAGGTCATGACCTCATAACGTGTCACATGATGACCTCATACCTGTATGGTTCAATATTTTGTCACCAGGTGGCGCTTTGTGATGGAAAATTGCCATTTTGGCCATATCTTCAGAACTATTTGACCGATTGACCTGAAATTAAGAGTATATAAAAGTCTATTCAAGGATTTGGGAATGGGAGGATTGGGGGCGTTCGGGGATATACCCCCAGCCGTTGCCTCCGACGGCATAAGCCTAGTTTTTTATGTTTGCTGCCTCTTTTCTCGACCAAAATCATGAAAATAAACTGAAATCCGATGGAATTCTAAATGCTGCCAGTGTATTGTCTCAGTTGAGCCTTCATCCCCCTCTTGATGAAGCTTAAATCTTGAATCATAAACCATAGTAAATAGGGTCATGCGTAAGTAGCCATATTTGGCTTCTGCACAAAGGGGTTAATGCAAATCATCTGCTCTTCTCTACTACACATGGCCACGACCCTCCACTGTTCTACAAGTCTCTATACTGTAATACAGCCTCATTCGCACATACTGTCCATAAGTGACTCGTACCTTCATAAACTGTCAGTACTCTGTACTACATTGATTGTATTATACTGTATTGTGGTACACTGAGCGTATGAGTCTATCCTACATTGCACTGAGTGCAACCAAATGCATTAAGTATTTAGTGGTATATAGTGCTTTCTCTAATGTAGTGTGGTATGGTGCGCTGAGTGTATAAGTTAATACTACATGACATTGTGTGCATGAAACGGCATGAAGTATGCTTTACTGTATTATGTAGTGCTGTTATGTGGTGTAGTATGGTGCACTGAGTGTAAAAATCAATACTACATTGCACTCAGTGCATTAAGTATGCTGTATTGTAGTAAAAAGTGCTGACATAAGTAGTGAAGTATGCAGCTGTGAGTGTACTCTCCCCTCAGTAAGCTGGCTGTAGTGAAGGAGGGAGAGAAGAAGGTGGGACTCTACACCATCTTTGTGAATCCTGCCAATACCCACCACTTCGCTGTGGGAGGGAGAGACCAGTATGTCAGGTGAGCTCCTCTCCTCTCACTGGCTCCAGTGTGGTATGTTATGGGATGATAACTTCATTTCCATTGGTCAGGATTATTTTGCTAAAGTACAGTGCAGCCAACAGAAACAGCTTTCGGAGGGTGGGGAATAAGAGTGACAGGAGTGGTGCTCATTTCCATCAGTACTCCAAACAAGTACTCTGTTTATCCTGTGTTTTACTCCCTGAATTTCCAACCCTTTAACTTAGTCACCTCCTGTCAGCAACCATTCTGGCTTCCGTCAGGCTGTATCTTCTTTCTGCAAGGTCTAAAACCGCAGGTCGACAGACTTGTGCTTCTGTGTTTTCATGTGAATATTGTATGTGGTTGCGTGCGTGTGTGTGTGTGGGTGCACAGGCTTGCATGTCTGTATGTTGAGTTGTGCAATTTTCTTCTGCAGGGTCTATGACCAGAGAAAGATAAATGAGAACGAGAACAACGGAGTTCTGAAGAAGTTCTGTCCGTCTCACCTGGTGTCCAGTGGGAGCAAAACCAACATCACCTGCTTAGTGTACAGCCATGATGGAGCAGGTACACATTAATCACTATACACCAATATCCCCTGCCCAGTGTACAGCCATGGTGGAGCAGGTACACATTAATCACTATACACCAATATCCCCTGCCCAGTGTACAGCCATGATGGAGCAGGTACACATTACTCACTATACACCACCATCCCCTGACCAGTGTGCAGGCATGATGGAGCAGGTACACATTACTCACTATACACCATCGCCCCCTGCCCAGTGTACAGCCATGATGGAGCAGGTACACCTTACTCACTATACACCAACATCCCCTGCCCAGTGTGCAGGCATGATGGAGCATGTACACATTACTCACCATACACCAACATCCCCTGCCCAGTATACAGCCATGATGGAGCAGGCACACATTACTCACTGTTCACCAACATCCCCTGCCCAGTGTACAGCCATGATGGAGCAGGTACACATTACTCACTGTAAACCAACATCCCCTGCCCAGTGTACCGCCAAGATGGAGCGGGTACACATTACTCATTATACACCCACATCCCCTGCCCAGTGTACTGCCAGGATGGAGCAGGTACACATTACTCACTACACACAAACATCCCCTGCCCAGTGTACAACCAGGATGGAGCAGGTACACATTACTCACTATACACAAACATCCCCTGCCCAGTGTACAACCAGGATGGAGCAGGTACACATTACTCACTATACACCAACATCCCCTGCCCAGTGTACAGCCATGATGGAGCAGGTACACATTACTCACTGTACACCATCGCCCCCTGCCCAGTGTACAGCCATGATGGAGCAGGTACACATTACTCACTACACACAAACATCCCCTGCCCAGTGTACAACCAGGATGGAGCAGGTACACATTACTCACTACACACAAACATCCCCTGCCCAGTGTACAACCAGGATGGAGCAGGTACACATTACTCACTAAACACCAACATCCCCTGCCCAGTGTACAGCCATGATGGAGCAGGTACACATTACTCACTGTACACCATCGCCCCCTTGCCCAGTGCACAGCGATGATGGAGCAGGTACACATTACTCATTACACACAAACATCCCCTGCCCAGTGTACAACCAGGATGGAGCAGGTACACATTACTCACTGTACACCAACATCCCCTGCCCAGTGTACCGCCAAGATGGAGCGGGTACACATTACTCACTATACACCCACATCCCCTGCCCAGTGTACAGCCATGATGGAGCAGGTACACATTACTCACTGTACACCATCGCCCCCTTGCCCAGTGCACAGCGATGATGGAGCAGGTACACATTACTCATTACACACAAACATCCCCTGCCCAGTGTACAACCAGGATGGAGCAGGTACACATTACTCACTGTACACCAACATCCCCTGCCCAGTGTACCGCCAAGATGGAGCGGGTACACATTACTCACTATACACCCACATCCCCTGCCCAGTGTACAGCCAGGATGGAGCAGGTACACATTACTCGCTGTACACCAACATGCCCTGCCCAGTGTACAGTCATGATGGAGCAGGTACACATTACTCACTATACACCAACATCTCCTGCCCAGTGTACAGTCATGATGGAGCAGGTACACATTACTCACTATACACCAACATCTCCTGCCCAGTGTACAGTCATGACGGAGCAGGTACACATTACTCACTGCACACCAAAATCCCCTGCCCAGTGTACAGTCATGATGGAGCAGGTACACATTACTCACTGTACACCAACATGCCCTGCCCAATGTACAGTCATGATGGAGCAGGTACACATTACTCACTATACACCAACATCTCCTGCCCAGTGTACAGTCATGATGGAGTAGGTACACATTACTCACTATACACCAACATGCCCTACCCAGTGTACAGCCATGATGGAGCCGGTACACATTACTCGCTGTACACTAACATCCTCTGCCCAGTGTACAGCCATGTTGGAGCAGGTACACATTACTCACTGTACACCAACATCCCCTGCCCAGCGTACAGTCATGATGGAGCAGGTACAGTCATGATGGAGCAGGTACACATTACTCACTATACACCAACATTTCCTGCCCAGTGTACAGTCATGACGGAGCAGGTACACATTACTCACTGCACACCTAAATTCCCTGCCCAGTGTACATTCATGATGGAGCAGGTACACATTACTCACTGCACACCTAAATCCCCTGCCCAGTGTACAGTCATGATGGAGCAGGTACACATTACTCACTGCACACCTAAATCCCCTGCCCAGTGTACAGCCAGTGTCTTATCTTCTACAAAGTTTGTATTGTTCATCTGTGGGTCATTAGTTTTTTCCCGCCAAATTTGAGGTTAATCTGTCCAGTGGTCACAATTCATAAACCAAGTGTCAGATCTAATTGAAATTTTTCATGGCCGAGTTTGCTGTGGATATCTTTAACTAGAAGGTGATTTATTTAACAAGATGACAGACAATAGCTTTTTTGAAGCCTTTTTACTAATCTAGCTGTCATCTGTCATGAAACTTGGTCAGACTGTTAATGCTGTATCACAGAGCAAAGGGCAGTTGCTTTGATTGGCCGAATGGTTGCACTCTGTGGAACCACAATGCTTTTTTAGCAATAAATTTTGAACTGTTGGGGCTGGATTCAGAATTCATTGTTGGGATTCCCTCACTCCAGCTGAACGAAAAAGGTCTCGGAACAACAAAATCAGCTGTATGGGATTTTCTGCCCTGGTTTCCATTGGATAATCAGGTCACAGTTGCGATTTGACTGACTTAGCAGTGACTAATCAACATGAATTCTGCAGGCCAAGGAATACCATGTTTAAATAAGGTTTGAGAACGTTGGGTTACAGATGTAACCTTGGTTCTGTGAAGGAAAGAAAGGCTGCCAGACGGCTAGCCCAAGGGGCTGGAATATAATCCGCGCGTGCGCGAGTTCTGAGGTAGACTATATCAAAACATCATCACGTGAGTGTTCCGCGCTACTGTACAGTACAGTATATAAGCCTGCGCGCAGCACACTTGGTCCTCATATAATCCTCAACGCGAAGTCCAGAGTGACAACGAAGTCTGGCAGCCTTTCTTTCCTTCACAGAACCAAGGTTACATCTGTAACCCAACGTTCTGTTTCACTCAAGAAAGGCTGCCAGACGGCTAGCCCAAGGGGCTGGAATACATATGCCCCAACGTCGCGGAGGACAACCATGCAACGATTGAATAAGGGGCACAAACAAGTATTGGAGTCAATACTTTTATTGAAATCAACATGCCCACAGGGCTAAATGAACTGATGAGCTGGGCTCAGTGAAAAACACATTCGGTCATGAACTCAAAACAGAATTCCCGAAAGATAAGGGGGAGACAACATTGAGGTTGTAGAATCTCGCAAAGGTTGAAGGTGATGACCAACAGGCCGCCTGGCAAATGTTCTGCAAGGGGACTCCTTTCAAGAGAGCCCATGGAGCAGCAATGCCCCGTGTGGAGTGTGCAACTGTTGCTCCTGGGGATGGACACCCCGAAAGCCGGTAGGCCTGCTTTATGGTGTCAACCACCCAGTGTGAGAGTCTCTGTTTTGACAGGGCCTTGCCAGTCTGCCCAGCACCATGACAGACAAAGAGCTGGTCAGTCAGTCGAATATCCTTCGTCCGCAAAGGAGGGCTCGCACAGGGCACAAAGCATTAATTGACAGGTTTCCTTCTGACAGGTTTCCATCTGACTCAGAGACAAGAGGGCGGTATGAGTCCAAGGCAATTATTTGATTGAGGTTCCGTGCAGACAGAACCTTAGGCATGAAGGCCGGATTTGGGCGCAGGACAACACCAGTGCCTTCCGGTTTTACATGAAAGCAGTCAGGGTGCACAGACGGTGCATGTAGCTCTCCAATACGCTTTGCTGAGGTGATGGCAAGTAGAAAAACCACCTTCTGAGAAAGCCACTTGAGATCAATACTACTAAGGGGTTCAAACGGGGGCTTTGTCAGAGCATCAAGAACAATGTTAAGCTGCCACGGCGGCACAGAGGGAAGCCGCCTTGGGCGCAGTCTTTGAACTCCCTTCATGAATTGGACAGACAGGGGGTTAGCGCAGAATGTTTTGCCATCTACTCTATCATGGCAGGTTGATATCGCAGAGAGAAACACCTTCAGAGTCGAAGGGGATTTTCCTTGGTCAAACTTTTCTTGTAAGAATTCCAGAACTGAGGCTAGAGGGCAGGACCGGGGGCACTCATGCCGCTGTTCGCACCATGCTTTGAAAACATTCCATCTATAGGCGTATAGGGTCCTTGTCGATGGCGCTCTAGCACACTGCAAGGTTTGCGTAACTGCCAGTGTCAACCCTTGAGCGAGGAGGGTGTCCCTTTCAACGGCCAGACCCACAGGTTCAGGATGGCTGGTGACGGGTGCCATAACTCTTCCCCGGCTTGCGACAACAAATCCTGCCGTAGCGGGAGTTGCCATGGGGTGCCCGAGAGGAGGGCCTGAACCTCCGCAAACCATGGCGCCGGGGGGCGATTTGGAGCCACCAAGGGGACACTCAGGTTCTCCATCCTTGTCCTCTCCAGCACAGCTGGGATCATGGAGAGGGGAGGGAAGGCATACAGGAGGCCCTTGGGCCATCTGTGTGCTAGGGCGTCCACCCCTAGAGGCGCGTCATCTTGGTTTAGAGAGAGCCATTGTGGACAGTGAGTCGATTCCCTTGAGGAGAAAAGATCGACGTGTGCCTTCCCAAAACGAGCCCAGATTAGATGCACTGTTTCCGGGTGCAAACGCCATTCGCTTGGTTGTGGCCTGCCCCTGGACAGCAGGTCTGCTGCGGTGTTCAGTGTGCCCGGCAAGTGAACTGCCCTGATCGAGCAAAGGTGAGTGTCCGCCCAGAGAAGGAGTTCTCGGGCCATGTTGTGCAACGTCTGAGACCTCAGGCCTCCCTGGCGATTTATGTACACTATTGCCGACATGTTGTCTGTTCGAATCAAGACATGTTAGTCCTGAAGCACTGGCAAGAAATAGTGAAGGGCGAGGTATATTGTTCATAGCTCGAGAACATTTATGTGGGCAGTGTTCCATGGTGTGCGCCACACTCCTCGGGCTCCCAAACCATTCCAGACTGCCCCCCAACCGGACAGCGACGCGTCCGTGGTCAGAACTTCGCGTCTGTAGATTCTGCCTAGTCGCACACCTCTGCACAGATTCTGGGGCATGTTCCACCATTGCTGTGCTCGTAGGCACACAGGTGGTAGAGAGACAGATTTGTCCCTGTCCAACACTGGGTGGAGCATCTTGGACAGGTACCACTTTTGCGCTGGCCTCATATGTAGAAGGCCAAGGCGTACCACCTGGGATGCTGCGGCCATTAGGCCCAGTAGCCTTTGACACTGGTAAGCACGAACATTGTTCTGTCCCAAAAACTGTGACAGGCATTGTTGGAGGGCAACGACTCTCTGATCTGAGAGACCTGCCATCATGGTCACAGAGTCCAGTTTCACTCCAAGGAAGGTGATCTGCTGTGAAGGGGTTACCTGGCTCTTGTCTGGGTTGAGAGATGAGAGAGGCCCAGACGAGTTGAGAGAGGCCCAGTTTCTGTAAATGTTCCATTACTACCGCTGTGTCCCGCACTGCCTGCTGACTCGACAGGGAACATATTAGCCAGTCGTCCAGATAATTGAGCACTCCGATGCCCTTCTGCCGCAGCGGATTCAAAGCTGTGTCCATACACTTTGTGAATGTGCGTGGTGATGGGGACAGGCCGAAGGGGAGGACGTTGAACTCGAAGGCTCTGTCCTTCAAAGCAAATCGGAGAAATTGACGATGAGCAGAGTGGACTGCAATGTGGAAATGGGCATCCTTGAGGTCTATGCCCGTGAACCAATCTCCACTTTGAACTGACTGGAAGATTTGTGCCAGTGACAGCATTTTGAAATGCAGCGGGCGTAGGTAGAGGTTTAGTGGCCTCAGGTCCAGTATTGGACGAAATCCACCATCCCGTTTCGGAACTAGGAAATGGCTGGAATAAAAGCCACTCTGCCGTTCGCTGTGATTTAACTCTCTTATCGCCTCTTTCCTTGGCAAGGTGTTTATCTCCTCTTGCAGGGCTAGCTGCCGCTGTGGGTCTGGCTGATGAGAAACAAGAATACCCTTGAACATGGGTGGGCGGCGTCTGAACTGTAGCCGATAACCGAACTTTATTGTTGAAATTACCCAAGAACTGGGAGAACACGCTTCCCGCACCTTCAATTGAGTGTGGGAGAAAACATGAGGCACAGCCCCTTGAACGTCAGGAAGAGGGTTGTGAGGCAGCAGACGGGGTGGCACGAGGTCTGTGGCCATCGCGCTGTCGAGGCCTATTGGGCCTGGCAGGATTCCCGGGGCGGTGGCTTGGAAAGGAAGAGGCCTGCGTCGACTGTCTCCGCACATTGCCCTGCATATTGGGGCGGCCCTTTGTGAAGGGCACACTGCGGTTACCTGCGTAGTCCCAGTCTGGTCGATGTCGTTTGGGTGGAGGGGGCTTTGGCATCAGCTGCTCCCACTCCTTCTTGGACTCCCTAGACTCCTTGGCCCGGCGGAGCATGTCAACGGTTCCAGGACCAAAGGTAAAGCCAGGGGTAAGAGGTAGCTTCATGAGCATGTTCCTGTCCTGCTCTGGTAGCTTCGACTGACCTAGCCACAGGTGTCTCCGTGCCATCCACAGTGATGCAATGGATCTACCACTGGAGTGTGCTGCTCCCCTGGCGAGATGTACTAGGATCTCAGAGACTTTCTTCAACTCTTCAACCACTTCCTGAGCGGGGGCAGCGGAGAGGTCTTCAATGAGCTCCATTTGATACAGCAAGAGCACAGATGTTGTGTTCATGAGGCGCGCCCCAAAGGCCGTATTGTAGAACGACTTCTTCAACCATTTGTCGGTGGTGCGGCACTGTTTATTTGGGCATGAGGGGTCTTTCCCCACAAGAGCCCTGGGAGGGAGGACAAGAGCAGCGATAGAGTCGTCCATCATCGGATAGTCCCCAAAACCAACCTCATCTGCTCCGTGAATGTTAGCAAACTGTGCCCACTGTCTCATAGGAGGGGTTGCCACCTCCGGGTGCTCCCACACAGTTGTCATTTCCTTGACAAAGTCCGGGAGGACAGGGAGAGAGCATGGCCTATTCATAGGCTCCCTCCTCCTATCAAACCGAGACGGCTGGGCCTCAGGTGTTGAAGGCATTTCCACATTGAGACGTTTGGTGGCCCTAGACATGAGCACAAGGAATTCTTCACCAGAAAAGGCACTGGATGTTTCGGATGGAGCCAATAACAGGGAAGAGCCATGATCTGAGCTCAAATCAGAATGGTGGGGAGACGTTGCTCTGCCATCCATATATCCAGGATTCAGGTTATCCGATGCCATCACCGATAGCAGTTCCACATTGTCATCAGCGACCTGCGGGGACAGCTGCTGCGGTGAATCTACTACAGGCTGCATTGGTGGGGAGGCCCGGTGCTCTGTGCCTGATGGGGGTGCCTGGCGCTCGGTGCCTGATGGGGGCGCCTGGCGCCTGCCGTCCGGTGGGGGTGCCTGTTGCTCTGGCCCTGATGGGGCTGCCTGGCGTTCGGTGAGCTGCTGCATCATCCATTGCTGAGTAGACGCCAAGGATGAAATTTCCTTAGCCAGAGATGCCATAGTATTCGCAAGAGCAGCATAGCTCTCATGCTTCCTTTTCCTACTTTTTTTGCCTGGAGCTGGTGTGTCAGATAATTTGCATGTACTCGGCTGTTGAGGAGAGGGCTGAGAGAGTGGTATCGAACCTCTCTCAGTGGACTCCTGGGAGGACATGGATACATCATTGTCTCCCATGGCTCTGTTCACTCTACTCAGTAGAGTGCGTGCTGAGAAGGGGAGACAGCTTGGGCAACCACTAGGGTCAGCTTTGGAAGCAAGCGCGTGCTCAGGGCCCAGACATTTCACACAGAAGGTATGGCCATCTTCCATTGGCAGTTTACTGCTGCAATTAGTACAGTCGTGAAATCCTGGCATTTCTTTTTTTCTTTTTTTTTAATTAATAAATAACAAATGATTATTTGTCATTAATATTCTATTTCGGTCACACAAAGATTTTAGGTGTGAACCCAATAGCACTGTTCAATGTCCAGCACCAGATATGGTACCAACAGGGGTGGCACAAGAGAAGCCACCAGTCAGGCTGCTGCACACTGGTATCAGAGTCTGTGTCTGCAGTAAGTTACCAGTCAGGCTGCAGCACACTGGTATCAGAGTCTGTGTCTGCAGTAAGTTACCTCTGTCGGTAACGAGCACCGAGAGCACCGAGAGTCGGTACAGAGAGCCTGCAGTGAGAATGACGAGAGCACGAGAGTCGGTACAGAGAGCCTGCAGCGAGAATGACGAGAGCACCGAGAGTCGGTACAGAGAGCCTGCAGCGAGAATGACGAGAGCACCGAGAGTCGGTACAGAGAGCCTGCAGTGAGAATGACGAGAGCACCGAGAGCCTGCAGTAAGAATGACGAGAGCACCGAGAGTCGGTACAGAGAGCCTGCAGTGAGAATGACGAGAGCACGAGAGTCGGTACAGAGAGCCTGCAGCGAGAATGACGAGAGCACCGAGAGTCGGTACAGAGAGCCTGCAGCGAGAATGACGAGAGCACCGAGAGTCGGTACAGAGAGCCTGCAGCGAGAATGACGAGAGCACCGAGAGTCGGTACAGAGAGCCTGCAGTGAGAATGGCGAGAGCACCGAGAGTCGGTGCCGAGAGCCTGCAGTGAGAATGAAGAGAGCACCGAGAGTCGGTACAGAGAGCCTGCAGTGAGAATGACGAGAGCACCGAGAGTCTGAGCCGAGAGCCTGCAGCGAGAATGACGAGAGCACCGAGAGTCGATGCAGAGAGCCTGCAGCGAGAATGACGAGAGCACCGAGAGTCGGTGCAGAGAGCCTGCAGCGAGAATGACGAGAGCACCGAGAGTCGGTGCAGAGAGCCTGCAGCGAGAATGACGAGAGCACCGAGAGTCGGTAGCGAGAGCCTGCAGCGAGAAGGACGAGAGCACCGAGAGTCGGTACAGAGAGCCTGCAGCGAGAATGACGAGAGCACCGAGTCGGTACAGAGAGCCTGCAGCGAGAAGGACAAGAGCACCGAGAGTCAGTACAGAGAGCCTGCAGCGAGAATGACGAGAGCACCGAGAGTCGGTACAGAGAGCCTGCAGCGAGAATGACAAGAGCATCGAGAGTCGGTACAGAGAGCCTGCAGCGAGAGCTCCGAGAGTCGGTACAGAGAGCCTGCAATGAGAATGACGAGAGCACCGAGAGTCGGTACAGAGAGCCTGCAGTGAGAATGACGAGAGCACTGAGAGTCGGTGCCGAGAGCCTGCAGCGAGAATGGCGAGAGCACCGAGAGTCAGTACAGAGAGCCTGCAGCGAGAATGACCGAGAGTCGGTACAGAGAGCCTGCAGCGAGAATGACCGAGAGTCGGTACAGAGAGCCTGCAGTGAGTATGACGAGAGCACCGAGAGTCGGTACTGAGAGCCTGCAGCGAGAATGACGAGAGCACAGAGAGTCGGTACAGAGAGCCTGCAGTGAGAATGACGAGAGCACCGAGAGTCGGTACAGAGAGCCTGCAGTGAGAATGACGAGAGCACCGAGAGTCGGTACAGAGAGCCTGCAGTGAGAATGACGAGAGCACCGAGAGTCGGTACAGAGAGCCTGCAGTGAGAATGACGAGAGCACCGAGAGTCGGTACAGAGAGCCTGCAGTGAGAATGACGAGAGCACCGAGAGTCGGTACAGAGAGCCTGCAGTGAGAATGACGAGAGCACAGAGAGTCGGTACAGAGAGCCTGCAGTGAGAATGACGAGAGCACCGAGAGTCGGTACAGAGAGCCTGCAGTGAGAATGACGAGAGCACCGAGAGTCGGTACAGAGAGCCTGCAGTGAGAATGACGAGAGCACAGAGAGTCGGTACAGAGAGCCTGCAGGGAGAATGACGAGAGCACCGAGAGTCGGTACAGAGAGCCTGCAGTGAGAATGACGAGAGCACCGAGAGTCGGTACAGAGAGCCTGCAGTGAGAATGACGAGAGCACCGAGAGTTGGTACAGAGAGCCTGCAGTGAGAATGACGAGAGCACCGAGAGTCGGTGCCGAGATCCTGCAGTGAGAATGACGAGAGCACCGAGAGTCGGTACAGAGAGCCTGCAGTGAGAATGACGAGAGCACCGAGAGTCGGTACAGAGAGCCTGCAGTGAGATTGACGAGAGCACCGAGAGTCGGTACAGAGAGCCTGCAGTGAGAATGACGAGAGCACCGAGAGTCGGTACAGAGAGCCTGCAGTGAGAATGACGAGAGCACCGAGAGTCGGTGCCGAGAGCCTGCAGCGAGAATGACGAGAGCACCGAGAGTCGGTACAGAGAGCCTGCAGCGAGAATGACGAGAGCACCGAGAGTCGGTACAGAGAGCCTGCAGTGAGAATGACTAGAGCACGGAGAGTCGGTACAGAGAGCCTGCAGTGAGAATGACTAGAGCACCGAGAGTCGGTACAGAGAGCCTGCAGTGAGAATGAAGAGAGCATCGAGAGTCGGTACAGAGAGCCTGCAGTGAGAATGACGAAAGCACCGAGAGTCGGTACAGAGAGCCTGCAGTGAGAATGACGAGAGCACCGAGAGCCTGCAGTGAGAATGACGAGAGCACCGAGAGCCTGCAGTAAGAATGACGAGAGCACTGAGAGTCGGTACAGAGAGCCTGCAGTGAGAATGACGAGAGCACCGAGAGTCGGTACAGAGAGCCTGCAGTGAGAATGACGAAATGTATCCCGAGATACGCCTGCTTTTTGCCTTCCCAGTCTTCAAACAACGCCAGTAGCATAAGCAGTCAAATCACGCCAGATGAGTAGGATGGAGCAATTAACACACCAGGCGAAAAATTCCCTCGACAGAGGGAGAATCGCGGCAGTCCGTTATACGGGAGAGATATCTCCACTACGGTACCAGTAAGCTACAGTACGATGCCGAATGGCGCCATGCAGCAATATTAAGAGATATAGCCAGTGAGATTCCCTGTAATCTCTTTCCTCCCTCGTGTAATATTACAGCAATAGAACCACTCACCTGCTGGGCTTTAGTTGGAATTAAGCACCGATATACATGTGAGTAGCCTCGCATACGAGCAGTATGCCCGCCCGAACCAAGCAACGATTCGTGGGGATGAGGGATTATTAGCCCACCTAATAGATCAGCGGCGATAGCACACTCGTAAGGTGGTGTAGATATAAAAGCCTGATAACGGATGCCTGGAGAGGGGTAACAATAGTCACCAGCTCTCGGACAGCTAACTGTCAATAGGCACGTCGCTATAGTATCAAGAGTCTTACCTTATCAGATCGCGTGAGGGATTAAAGAGGACCAAGTGTGCTGCGCACAGGTTTATATACTGTACTGTACAGTAGCGCGGCACACTCACGTGATGATGTTTTGATATAGTCTACCTCAGAACTCGCGCACGCGCGGATTATATTCCAGCTCCTTGGGCTAGCCGTCTGGCAGCCTTTCTTGGGTGAAGCAGAACTGGAGTTTTTTTTCTGAAATTCATTCAGTGTGTGTCAACTGCTTCAAAGTAGTTGATTTCTTCATGTTGCTTGGACCACATTCATTATTGCTGCAGTTATATTTTATCTTAGTTTCTCTTTCACACTGTGCTCACTGCCCCAGCATAAGTGTGGGGGTTGTGTCCCTGGTCTAGGGGTGTACAAAGACACAACATTGGGGTGACCCTCCCGCTATCCCACTCCCACAGAAAACTGTCACTTTGTGCAGTTTATTTTCTTTTTTTTTTTCTTTAGTGTGGAAGTGTGGAGTAACCTTTTTTTTTTTTTTTTTAAATAAATAAACAAAACAAGCCCTGAGCCCTAAAGAATAACCTATACCCAAAAACCAAATGAAAAATGAAAATACATTGGACTAACCTAAACTCCTAACTTAAAACAAGAGAAAACCACAAAAATAAAAGAGGCTACTCCCACCTTCCAAAACCAGTGCTCAATATTTACAGGAGCCTAAACCACAACAGAAAGCCATTTTGCACAGTATAAACACACACAACTTCTAAAGTTTCGACAAAACAGAATTCTCACAGACACGTTACGAATTTACAAATTTTCGAAATACTGGTTCCTTGTTGGGAGAAGCAGAGTAAAAGGGGAGGGCCCGGGGTGCTGTCAGTTGGTGGTTTAAATCTTGTTTGGTCCGGGCTCCTCCAATCAGGAAGCGTCCTCCCACACTGCTTCCACCAATGCCTGCTGTTCAATTGGGTCCAGTCCAGCCAATCTTGAACCACCACTTGGACTGGAGGGAAACCAGAGGTCACACCCATGCACACACCTAAAAGACAGACACACAGACACTCCTAGGGAGGAGAGGGAGAACAGCACTTTACACTGACAAACACTTAATCCTCTGGGTCATAACAGGGTCAATGACAAATAAGCCTTTTCAAATTTATTTAAAAATGTACAGAATACATTTATTTGAAATTGGTAGAGTGTGTTTAAACAAGTCTTAATGGTTGCACAACTTTTACAGGGTTTTAGTACAGTTTTAGACTGCATTTGCAATTTCACCAGCCAAAAAATGTCACGTCGTGCAGCCTAAAGTTTCTTGGGAAAAAAAACCCACTTCCCTCTTTTTTTTTTTTTTTTTTTTTTTTTCAAGTGTTTTTTTTTTTTTTTTTTTTAGTAAGTACACCTGAGAGTGTCTACTCTGCCTAAAAATGACTATTTAGTAATTGAGCTGGGTGTTACAATTAACTTATGGATTCATTATTGTAAGGGGCGGGCATTTTGGATTTCCAAACAATTTAAGAACAATTAAACTATTACACTTTGTTTATTTGAAAGGTTTTCAACAGCAAATTATGCCCCCATATTAATATTATATCAATGAATATTTTAAATTACATATTTAATACATTTCACAGTGTTAACTTGCCTGGACAGTTGCGCCACCTGACATTTTTAGGGTTTGAGACGGCAAAATGTATCATATAAAATATGTATCATTTTTATAATAAACTGGAAATATGTTGAAATGAAGCAGGTTTTATAGAATAAAATGATGCTTATTTTGAATCATTTAAAATTATTTTAAACAAAGTAGTGCACTCAGACAGTGTCACGTCATTGACCCGTGTATTGCTGTGTGCAAACACACGCATCGCTGACACTGTTCAGCATGTCCAACTGGTCTGTTCCCTGAATGTGCAGAGCTCCTGGCCAGTTACAATGATGAGGACATCTACCTGTTCAACTCCCAGCACAGCGACGGAGCCGATTACTGCAGGAGGTACAAGGGCCACCGGAACAACGCCACAGGTAATGACCTCACCTCCTCAGCCATAATGCCACAGCTAATGACCTCACCTCCTCAGCCATTACGCCACAGCTAATGACCTCACCTCCTCAGCCATTACGCCACAGCTAATGACCTCACCTCCTCAGCCATTACGCCACAGGTAATGACCTCACCTCCTCAGCCATAATGCCACAGCTAATGACCTCACCTCCTCAGCCATTACGCCACAGCTAATGACCTCACCTCCTCAGCCATTACGCCACAGGTAATGACCTCACCTCCTCAGCCATTACGCCGCAGGTAATGACCTCACCTCCTCAGCCATTACGCCACAGGTAATGACCTCACCTCCTCAGCCATTACGCCACAGGTAATGACCTCACCTCCTCAGCCATTACGCCACAGGTAATGACCTCACCTCCTCAGCCATTACGCCACAGGTAATGACCTCACCTCCTCAGCCATTACTCCACAGGTAATGACCTCACCTCCTCAGCCATTACTCCACAGGTAATGACCTCACCTCCTCAGCCATTACGCCACAGGTAATGACCTCACCTCCTCAGCCATTACGCCACAGGTAATGACCTCACCTCCTCAGCCATTACGCCACAGGTAATGACCTCACCTCCTCAGCCATTACGCCACAGGTAATGACCTTACCTCCTCAGCCATTACGCCACAGGTAATGTCCTCACCTCCTCAGCCATTACGCCACAGGTAATGACCTCACCTCCTCAGTCGTAACGCCACAGGTAATGAGCAGTTATGAGGGTATTTGATATTAAATGAGGCCGTATGGGGTATGATATGGCTTGTTAATATTGTACAATATGGGAAATGTCATTAATTGTGATGCGACCTGCATTGTTTATTGACTGGTTTATTTGTTATATGTTGGTGAACACCGGGAACTGACACTGGTCCTGCTCCTTTTTATTCAGGCCAGGTCTGATGGCGAGCTAGAACTAGGAATTCAATTCATGTGAACTGAGTCCATGCATGTTGGGCAGTGAGTCTGCAAGTCACCTGCTACACTACTCACTTCCCAGGACTTGATCCTCCTGCTCTGGTCGGGCTGGTAGGAGGCTCTTTATTGCAGCCAGTTTTCCTTATTATTTGCCCCCAACTCGCACGCTTGAGCGGCCTGTCACCCACACACACACACTTACACATTCCCTTCCCCCACTTCGGACACTATCCCGCTGGACACTCGAGCCGCCTCAAGTCGTCGTGTTCACAACCCTTCGCGTTGTGGGCAACCTGAACTTTTATTGAGCTCATTATGTGAATGGACTGAATTCACCAAACTGATGGGGCTCATTTGACTAGACTGAACTTGTTGAATTCATTTGATTGCATTGAATGTATTGAATGTTAATTATTCCTTATGTTTTGTTTGTTCTATTCTTTCCAATACATGGTACCATTTTAAACCGCAAGTTCTGTCTCAGTCTCTTCCTCTCTCCACTCCTAGAGCCGAACTTAGATCTCCTGAACTAGCCCAACAATTAATACTGCCTTGCTTTGTGCAACATAGCACCCATAGGGTTCCAAATTTAGTGCGCACTTGCTACAATGAGGATTAATGACTTTTTGAGGTATTTAGGGGTAAGTGAGGCTGCATTAGGGTAAAAGAGGCTGTTTCGGAGTATTTAGGGGTAAATGCGGCTGGTAGGGTATCTAGGGGTAATTGAGGGTGGATGGGGTTATGTGGGTGACAATGAGGCTATTCAGGGGTAATCAGGGTTGTGTTGGTTGATCTCTCTCTCTCTCTCTCTCTCTCTGTCTCTCCCTCTCTCCTGCAGTGAAGGGGGTAAACTTCTTTGGGCCATGCAGTGAGTTTGTTGTGAGTGGCAGTGACTGCGGACACATCTACCTGTGGGACAAGAACTCTGCTCACATCGTGCAGTACATGGAGGGAGACAAGGGAGGAGTGGTGAGTCGAAGGGGCGGGGTTTGAGGGGGAGGGACAGAGGGAGCAGAGGGGGAGGGACGGAGAGAGAGCCGAGGGAGCGGGGTTTGAGGGGGAGGGACAGAGAGGGAGCCGAGGGGGGCGGGGTTTGAGGGGGAGGGACAGAGAGGGAGCCAAGGGGGCGGGGTTTGAGGGGGAGGGACTGAGGGAGAGCAGAGGGGGAGGGACGGAGAGAGAGCCGAGGGGGAGGGGGAGCCGAGGGGGAGGGGGCGAGGTTTGAGGGGGAGGGACAGAGAGGGAGCCAAGGGGGCGGGGTTTGAGGGGGAGGGACAGCGAGAGAGCCGAGGGGGCGGGGTTTGAAGGGGAGGGACATAGAGGGAGCCAAGGGGGCGGGGTTTGAGGGGTAGGGACTGAGGGAGAGCAGAGGGGGAGGGACGCAGAGAGAGCCGAGGGGGCGGGGTTTGAGGGGGAGGGACAGAGAGGGAGCCAAGGGGGCGGGGTTTGAGGGGGAGGGACTGCGGGAGAGCAGAGGGGGAGGGATGGCGAGAGAGCCGAGGGGGCGGGGTTTGAGGTGGAGGGACGGAGAGAGAGCCAAGGGGGCAGGGTTTGAGGGGGAGGGACAGAGAGGAAGCCGAGGGGACGGGGTTTGAGGTGGAGGGACAGAGAGAGAGAGCCAAGGGGGCGGGGTTTGAGGGGGAGGGACTGAGGGAGAGCAGAGGGGGAGGGACGGAGAGAGAGCCGAGGGGGAGGGTCAGACAGAGAGCCGAGGCGGCGGGGCTTGAGGGGGAGGGACAGAGAGAGCCAAGGGGGCGGGGTTTGAGGGGAAGGGACAGAGATGTTCTGTTGCAGTGGAAGCAACCAAAATTTTTTTGTTTAGCTCGCAAATTTGCTGGTGTAGTTTGGGAAAAGGTTGATGTGATTGCCTTGTAAAAATGTGTGCAGTGATTTGTTCAGTTGGTAAAAATATGGTACATTTAGTGCCATATATGAAAAGGTATGTTGATTGTTGCGCTCTTTGAAAACATTTGTCGAGATTGGTACGCTTTGTAAATCAGTATAATATGATAACCGCGCTTTGTAAATCGGTATAATGTGATTGGTGCACTTGGTAATTTAGTAAAATGTGATTGGTGCGCTTTGTAAATCAGTATAATGTCGGGATAGACCGATATGGTTTTTTCAGGGCTGATACCGATTATTAGCAGTCAAGGAGGCTGATAACCGATATTCAGACCGATATTCATTTGCAGTAAAAGTGAAAATATTGGCGTCTAAATTTTGAATAATACAAAGTTCAACACTCAACTTTGTTTAAATGCCTTAAAGCAAATGTTTATTAAATTCTCGGGCAGAGAATTTTGCTGGCGGTGAGTGATGGTTGCTGTGGGACTGGGGTGGGGGCAGGAATAGATGCTTTTTATTTTGTTTGGGCGGGGGGGGGGGTCTTCTTGGTTACTGTAGCACCAGTAACTGCGTGGGGATGATGCTTTATATTTTCTTGAGCGGGGGCGGGGGGATGCCGTTTCTTGAGCAGGGGGCATGGAACTAATATTGTGCAAATTCCACATCTTCCGCTACTTTTAATTTTCCCGGTTTTTTTCCCCTGCCACGAAGTGTGAGGGGGATAAAGGTTTGAGCTCCGTCCGTCTGTCTGTCCATCTGTCCGAAAGGGGGACAGCTTTTCTCAGAAACTATTAGAGAAAGGACATCCAAACTTTGTGCGTAGCTTAGACCATCAAGGCCTTGATGGAGTTCGAAAATGAGGTGCGCGATTCAGGCGTTTGGCGGGGATGTTGCTGACCATGTCGACTTGTTGTTGTTGTTGTTATTTTTTGTGCGCACGGAGATGAGAATGCGATATAGAAAATCTCGTTGGGGCGGAATCATTTTCTGGCAGTCCAAGTTCATTCTGTGGCAGCCCACAGTGTGTGGGAAACACTGGTATCTACTACCACTAAGCCATCTCCTCCAGTCTTCACTTGTCCTGGTGTCCTGTCCAGTCCTTGGCCTGTACACTGCCTTTAGTATGTTGCAAAGAGTACAACCTATTATCCATACATGTACTTTATTTTGATAACCTCACAACTGTATCAGTTACCATGGTTACAGTATAAGTGCTAAGCTTAAAAAGGCAGATTTGCTTTAACTACTGCGTCCAAGCCAATATCCATCCATCCTCTCACAGTCTCAAAATGTAGTAAATTTAAAATAACCATGATGTTAAGAGAGGACTCCAGAAAACCATTGTGTTCAGATATATTGAGATGTGAGGTAAAGAGACCTCTGAATTATTATTTTTTTATGGTAATAAAACTTTGTGCATACCGAAAAACACATTACTTTTCAAATTTACCATGTTAATGTCAGTCTTTATAAAAGATGCCCGTTTCGATATACTTATATAGCCGCTCTTATAGTTCAGCGGTGTTTTGCGTTTAATGAATAATAAGGCGAAGACTACTCCTCTCTTGCTAGCCAACAGATTTTTATACTGCGTGCAACCTATTAATATTAGTAGAGCAACTTCTTTTGTCATGTTTCTACATCCACAGCACAGCTTAATACTAACGGAGTATTGCATATCATAACATTCATTTCCCAGTTAACGGCACTGAAATCATAACCTCCTTTTACCTTAGATGGCGGAGGTAGTTTTGAAAAGGGGAGCTCGCGCACTTGCGTGCAACGTATTAATGTCAATACTAATATATATATATATATATATATATTTATGTATTTATTTATTTATTTATTTAGAACACTAGATTGCTGATGGCGTCATATTTTTATTATCCAAAGTGAAGCACCCAGCCGCCATATTGGTACACCCAACTTCTTCATAAAAATGAATGGTTTCCTATGAGGCCAATTGCAAACAAGTCGACATGGTCTACAACATCCCCCACCAACCGTGTGCTTCTTTTTTTCAAACTCTATCAAGGCCTTTATGGTCTGAAGCTACACACCAAATTTGGTTACTGTGTTTGTAGTAGTTTCTGAGTAAAGCTGTCCCCTTTATCTCGGACGGACGGACGGAAGGACAGACGGAGGTCGAACCTATATCCCCCTCCCACTTTGTGTTGGTGGGGGATAATAAGTCGATACAAGCGAGAAAATGCCGAGATGTGCGTCTGCCTTTTGCTGAAATATTTATTTGAAGTGCTGTAATAAACGGTTTCATGCGTACGTTAGCGTATAAACGCAAAGTTGCCACTTTTAATAAAAAAAACTTGTGTTTCGTGCTAGCTAGATAATTAGCCGCCCCATTGACTTGAATGGACCGCTGACTGAAAGCGAACGCTAGCGATTGATAACGGTCACCAGCGAGCTTCCTTAGCTCCCTTATCGTCGCGGGGACTGCATTGACTTCGTGGTAAATAAAATTAAAAAGGTGGCTAACAAGCTAGGTAGCTGCTTGTAATTGACATTCAACGACAATACTTCTTACCTGCATAACATTTAAAACAGTGGACAAGTCGCTTTGTCTGTTTTATACAGAGCTCCAAAAGACAAGGAGGGGAGAAAAGGCTTCACTAGCGCTTCCTTTTATCAACGTTGGCATTAGCCATATGATTCAATATAAACTATTCGGTTTATGTCAAATAGTCAACCAGGGTACAATGAAGTGAGGAAACCCGAGCGTAATTTGATAATGTAACATTCATTCATCCTTTCTTATAACGGCGATAACTTCCTAGCTATTATCTTATCAGAGGTAAAAGCCTCGGTCACGTTAACGTCACCTCTCTGCTGCACTTTAACGTTAACAGCGAGTCGCATTTCGATCTTCGCTTTAGTGAGTGTGCCGCTTTCCATCCTCCGAAAAGCTCATATTTAGGGAGACAAAATGTTGCTCTGCACAATGATACCAAAATAACACCAACTCGCACGCAAGTGTTTTTGAAAATATAATTTTAAAGTAGGAGAAAATGAATGGGAGTCTATGAGAATTTTACTTCCGGGTGTATAAGCTCTTAGAACAGATGCTTCACTTAAGAACGTACCCTATCAGCAATCTAGTGTTCTATATATATCTACGGTCAGTTCAGCAACTTCGCATGTCACGTTTCTACGTGCGCTCCTTTAAATTAGAGCTGGAAGAAACGGCGAACCGCACGAGAAACCACCTAATGCTCCATTAGCCTGGACTTAGGACAGGTAAGTTAGCATGCTTCAAAGAAGTGCCGTACACGATAAAATGACAATGTACAAACTCCAAAGTAATAATCGAAGCAATAATGAACAAAATCTTTGACCTCTAAAAATAAGTATCTTCGCCTCCGTTTCGCATTTTACTGCGTTTTACAAAACCACTAAAGAGCACTTATTTCATCTTGCCTCTCCACAGCATCTTGCCTCCCCCAAAACAATATATGCATAGATAACAAGAAAAGAATAATAATGTGCAGACAGAAATAGATTTTTGGTGAAATGTAACATTGCATGTTCACACGGGTTACACTTAAGATGCCTTGAACAAAACCTGACTGATAAAGACTTTTTTTACTGAGGTCCGAGATTGCTAGGTACGGCTATGATGATGGGTCGGATATGCTAAACTGAATATGAGCATTTTTAATATTCCAAAACGTCGAAATGCCCTTTCATAAATCTAACATTTGATCAATGCATATTTTAATATTGTCTGTACTTCGTTTACCTTTCCACCCGGCGTTAGTTGCAGTCTCACAACCATCACTCCTGTAGCTATGGTTATCTGAGCACATCTGAGAAAACCATAAGGATGTAGCAGAACTAGCTTCGGTAGTTGCATCAGAAAATGTCAAAGTAAATTCAATATAAAACCGAAACAGAAAATCTGGCACTGGTTGTAAGAGCCAGCTAATAGCAAGTCGACGTAATTACTAGCTCTCTGGCTCGCCCTGCGAGCTGCTTAACTTTTGCCACTGCTCAATGAAAAAATGAAAGCTAGCTCCTGATATTAATCTAATATGGACATTTGGGTTGTGGAACGCTGGTGTTCTGACAAATTTTGCTCCCTATCAAAATATGCTACCTCGCGGTTCTGCGCTTGTGCAAACCTAAAATCTCGGGTTATTTCCTCGCTCATATCTTTAGAATCTTCAAAAATCATAAAAATTGATTTATTTTCAATGCATATTTCAACCTGTAAGCGTACATATATTTGCATGTACACGCTGGGTTTTCCTGAAAATGCAGAAATAAGATGATAATGGCGTATATGGGCATATATCTTTGAACAAACGTATCCATTTGAATTTACATCGTAAAAGGCAGCAGATGGCTGCAGAGACGCACTCAGAACGCCGTCAGCTGTGGGAACTTTGCAAAAATTTCGTCTCCTGAATGAAGACAGCGGGAGGGAATTTATCCCTCCCTGGCGTGTAAGTCCCGATTTAAAACTGTTTTCAATATGAGACCAATGTAACACTGATAACTTGGTGTAAAGTGAACAAACAACATTACTGCCGCTGAGATACTTTCACCAGACAACCTACCGCTGAGAGGTTGGACGTCCAGATCACCTGGAGAATCAGAGCGGTGTTTGTCACAGATCAACAAACTTTGTCTGTGGAGGAAAGATCGCGGGAGGGAATTTGACCCTCCCTGGCGAGTAATTCCCGATTTAAAACAACCATCCAAAGAAAACGATTGCACCGTTTGGGTGTCAAGTTAACGAACAACATTACTGCCGCCGAGTCGCTCTCATTCCCAGGCTACAGGCTGAAAGCAGAGGAGGATGGCTGCCAATGCAAAACAGAAAGACATTCAGGAAGTCAGGAGTCTCATCGAGAATAAATTTGATGGACTGAAAGCATCTTTGGAATTTTCACAAGGGGAACATTGTGAAATAAAGAAAAACGTAGAAATTGTGTTGGGTTTGATGAAGAGGGTTGATGAGCTAGAGCGTCTCAATAAGGAGAAAGACAAAAAAATTGCTACCCTAGAGGGCAGGATCAATGATCTAGAGCAGTATTCCAGAGTAAACGACATTGTGGTGACAGGGTTTAAAGCAAAGCCTCAGACATACGCCAGGGCAGCAACCACTTTACAGAGTGGTGAAGAGGAGTTAGAAAATGAAGACAGTCAGTCTGTAGAGCAGCAACTGGTTAAATTCTTTCAGTCAAACGAAATCCAGGTAAATGAACAGGACATTGAAGCTTGTCACCCACTCCCGATATCCAACGAACAGAAAGATGAGAGTAAACTAGCGCCCATAATAGTGAGATTTGCCAACCGAAAATCCAAAATTCATTCATTGAAACAAGGGAAAATGCTTAAAGGAACTGGGGTATTTGTGAGCGAGCATCTCACAAAAAGCAATGCCGAGATAGCTCGGCGTGCCAGGCAGCTGCGCAGGGAGAAGAAAATTAAAGGTACATGGACTAGAAATTGCAAAGTTTACATACAGACAAATGGTACCCCAGAGATGTCCAAGGTAATTCTAGTGAAAGTCTTGGAAGATCTAGCAAAGTACCAAGGAAGATGAGGCTTTATGGAGGTAACTTCATGGTAGGCTGATAACAACAAATTAGTTCATGAATATAGATCATGATGCGGACCCAGATGTAAATTATTATAATAATGTAGACAACTGCAACTTTTATACTGTTGATCAGTTCAACAATCATATTAAAACAGTTCATAGTATCTCAATTATTCATTTTAATAGCCGTAGTCTCAATAAGAACTTTCAGGACATTGTTGATTATTTAAATGAATTTAATAGGCCGTTCAGTGTACTAGGAATTTCGGAAACTTGGATTGGGGACGGCAGGGAGGATGAATATGAAATTCCAGGATAAGAGTCAAAAACATGAGTAGAGCTGGAAAGCGGGAGGAGGAGCAGTGCTGTATGTCGACAGAAGATTGAAATATAGTGCGGTAGACAAGTGGACAATGGCTGTTGAGAACGTGTGTGAATGTTTAACCATAGAGATTGAGTTGAGAAGGAACAGAAGTATTATGATAAGCTGTGTGTACCGGGCACCGAATTACGACATAAAAATGTTCAAGGAATGGATGGAAAAGGTGTATGTAAACACGGAGCATAAGGTCATGTTTATATGTGGAGACTTTAACATAGATCTACTAAATCCTAATAAGCTAACAACAATAGATGATTTCATGGAAACTGTTTATTCAATGAGTTCTCATCCCACAATCACTAAACCTACTACAATTACATCACATTCAGCTACAATTATTGATAATATATTTACAAATAGTATGGAGAACAAAGTAGTAAGTGGGTTCTTGTGAAGGACATCACTGATCATCTCCCAATCTTTGCTATATATGATTGCAATCATAGAGTAATAGTAAGCCTATACGAGCCTAGCTTAACCCCGGTTTCCATGGCATGAAGCGACTAGGAGTATTACTACTTTCCCTGGATGGGATGCCAGTCCATTGCAGGTACTCTTAGACAAGTGTCCCTACTTTGCTGGTACCTGGGTGGAGTGAGGCGTTGAGTGTTGGAGTAAAGTGTTTTGCCGAAGAACTCACCGCGAAGGCCGTGGCCGGGGCTTGAACTCAGGACCTTACGATGTTAAGTCAAGCCTACTTGACCACTGCGCTACTGCGTCTCCACAATCATAGGGTTATGGAGGAGAGTAATATCAGTTTTAAAGGTTTGAATACTTTTAGAGTAGAACTCATGTCCCATGACTGGAGTGATGTCATGCAGGCCAAGGATGTAAACATCGCTTATGATATATTTCTCAACGCCTTCTTAGCACTGTACAACAAAAACTGTCCTGTCAGGCAATGCAAATGGATAACCAGTACTACCAACAAGCCTTGGCTCACTTGGGGTACATTAAATGCCTGCAAGAAAAAGAACAATATGTACAAAGAATTTATAAAATCTAAATCCAAAGATAAAGAAATTAAACACAAAAGATACAAAAATAAACTCATAAATATAAATAGAAAGAGTAAAAAGGAGTATTTTGAATATAAACTTGAAACCAATAAAAACAACATTAACCCCTTTCTGCAGAAGCCAAATTTGGCTATTTATGGGTTACCCACTTTAATGCTGTATAATTCAAGATTCAAGCTTCATAAAGAGGAATATAGATTCAGTTCAGAAGAGACACTTACAGCATTTAGAATTACATTATATTTCAGTTTATTTTCATGATTTTGGTAGAGAAAATCAGCTGCAAACATAAAAAATCTTCATGAGAATTCACAATTGAAATTGCAAAAAAAATAATTCTGAGGATTAAAAAATTCTTGGGGCTTAAAACTTTACATTTCTGGTATCATACACACCTTGAGCACAAGTAAAATTCATCTTCAACATTACATTCTAGATTACCAACATGCTATTAGCCAAATTATACAGCTACCCAAGTGTCTCCCCAAAGTCTCAAAATCATGTACTGTCAAATCATAAAAAAAATCAAGTATTTAACACAAATAAAGTTTTAAGGCATGAAATTTAATATGAACAAATGATTTTCTAGTTGAGTTTAGTATGAATTTATCAATATCAGTGCAGATGAATATCCGTGGTCACCAGTAACCTCTCCAAACACAAAACATGCCTTTTCTCCATAATAAAGTTTAGAGTTTTGGCCATTTTTCTTCAAAGCCAGCACAAACACGCATTAAATAAACTGCTTATTAAACATTCACCCTGTAATGGAAGCTACCAGTCCCCTCTTCTAAGCTCACAAACCCATTTCAACACTTATAAGGAACAAGTACACCGACCTCACAAACTCAGTAATATCTGAATTCTGAAATATACCTTTTTTTAACAGAACAGACACTCCACTTTTAGGGAATATCAAACAATCCATTGCCTCTCCCGATTCAAAAGAAACGTGCTATGAACGTACCAGGGGGTCCATCCAAATGCACGGGCAGTTCGCGTTTTAACCAGGAAAAAAACCTCGACATTCGACTTTGTCGAGTATGTATACATTCCAAAACAAAAAAAAAAAAAAAAAAACTAGCAGCCTGACCTTTTTCATGAATCCCTCCTCCAGAGACCGATCCAGTAGCAAGAACCCTCCGGTCCTGTTTCATTCGAAATAATTCCAACTGACCATATCCTTATCTCATTTAAATCCTGTAAATGTAACTGAACACTTCAAGACCAGTTTTGCGAACCTGTTTTATATAAATCGCGTCTATTTCAGCTGCGTAATGTGCATAACGTAGACAGCATACAACCGAGCCTGCTGATACGCATAGGTTTGCATGCTCTGTGTTTGTCCAATCAATGTGTTTCACTTACTCTAAAATGTTTAAACACTCGCGAATTGGATAAGAAACGAGCCAATCAATACATTGTTACCTGGGAAACTTCACGAGGGCATGAAGTGTAACTCTACAATTACGCAGAAGACCCTAAGTGTATGGTTGAGTGATTGGCTATCACCGCCAGTACTTGGGTGGATATAAGGAAGCGCTAAATTTGTCAATGAAGGAATCTAGGCGTAAATCCATGGTCGGGAACAACAAATTTTTTTGTATGTGACCACTGTAATTGACAGTAGAATGTGAGAGAATCAATACCATGTCGATTTTTTTTGCCTCAGAAAACTGATTTTTCTGAAACACTAATTTGAATACTGTTGGCTCACTGTGGCTTAACTGGTTGCTACAAAGAATAACGATTTTTTCTGTGTCAAGATATCGTTTTTTTAAACTGCTGGATCCATACTATGGGCAAGGATACTGACCAGTTTGCACATCAGGCTTAGCTGAGGAGTTTAATTCATGCAGCTCTCGAAAAAGAGGGAGCGGAGTGAACTTCCCCATATTCAGAACCGCGTTCGAGGTCTGCTTGCTTGTGAACATTCAACAACTGATCTAGTGATCGAGTACAGTGACAGCGTGCTTAAATTTGCAGGTCTATAGACGCAGGCGTCTCCATCTGCTGAAAGGGGTTAAAGAAACATGGAATATATTAAACAAAATGATAAAAAATAAAACATTTTAGTCAGTGATATGAATGAAGTGGCAGAGGGGTTTAATAAATTCTTTGTATCTGTAGGCCCTAATCTTGCAGAGGAAATATCACCACCAGTAGAGGGCAGAGCTGATGATTTTTATGTAGCCCGAAATTCGGAATCAATTTTTTTGAAAAAAGTGGTTGAAAGTGAGATTATAGAAATTGTAAAAAATTTAAAAACAAAAAATCCACAGACTGGAATGGGATTGACATGACCGTAGTTAAGGAGGTTATTACACCCATTGTAGTACCTCTCACTTACATTTGTAATATACGATATACCTGTCATCTGTTGATCTGATATAGACTGATAAGTACCAGAAGCAAACAATTAATATTGAAGCAGCACTGCGTGTACAGTGTGAAAGAGCTCAACACTATCTTGGGCAACTATCCAGTGGGCCATATTGAACGATCATTGGTCATCATGGACTGGGACAATCGCACTATCGAATGCAATAGCTGTGTGAATAGCGCATACCTCTGGGCAATTTCGTCATTATCACACGACCATTTTAGCAAACGACCGCTAATTAACAAAGAAGCCAAGTCTTGCGCATTCGGCGTAGGTCTTATGCATTTTTTAGGCTTATTCACCGTAGTCCGTAATTATTCATTGAATGCTTAATGAGATTCTCATGCGGAATTAAAATCCTTGTGCATTGAAGTTTCCGTTTCACTTGCATAAAGGTGCACCTCACCACAAGTAACACGGAAAGCGATTATGACTCCGGACTTCCCGTGCTTCTCTTTACTCAGGTATTGGAAAAAATGCATGTGTTTCATGATCGTTTAAATTGTTTAAATGAAATAAGACCATTTGAAACGTTTTTATGCAATTCCATAGCTTTTAATCCCTCCGAAAAGACAAGCCTGAGAATTCCCGAATCATTATCGATTGCTGTGTCATTAGTGGGGAAATCCACCGTAATGCGCGTGATACTGATTAACTTAATTCTCAATGACTTCAATTCTGCGAGTGAATTTCTTCTGTGCTTTTTTAATAATTGTTGACGACGGCACAGAAAGGTGACGCCACTAAGAGGAGAAACTCACGCCTAAGACATTAGCCTTGGCATCTCTGAATTAGGGGGAATAAAACCTCATTTATCTAGTCTTTGAAACCAAAAATTCCACTTTTATGCCCCTGTGAACAAAATTTCGGGGGCATATAGTTTTTCACCTGTCCGTCTGTCTGTCTGTCTGTCCGTGCTTTGACATGGCTATAACTTTTGATCGGCTCATGATAGGACTTGATACTTGGCATATGCATTGCTTGTGAGAAGGCATTTCAGATGGGGTCATGACTTTTCACCTTGTGACCTTGACCTTGGAGCATGATGACGTTTGCTGACAAAAACTTTAACATGGGCCATAAGTTTTCATTGGCTAGTCATAGGCATTTGATACCTGGCATATGTATTCCTCGGGATAAGGCCTTTCTGATGAGGTAATGAATGTTGACCTTGTGACCTTGACCTTTAACCTTTGATTGCTTCATGATAGGCCTTTAATAATTAGCATGTGCATGTTATGTACGGGGGCATCAGTGTTTCACAAACACATCTTGTTTTGTATTTTATAGCATTTATTTACTAATTATTTACATAAAACAGCATTATGCATTATTCTTGTTCTCCTTTTACAGACACGTCTGCAGGGACTGCGAGCGGGCAGAGCTGCTGCTTATGTTTATACAGTGCCATTGGGCTCACAGAAATGTGTCTAGTAGTTGTGAGCTGCAGAGGACTGAGATGTTTATTACAATTTTGGGAGAGTCTGCCTGCTTAACTTCCCTGCGAAACGTATCTGCTTTCCGGAGCTTCTTCACCTCAATGTTCTCCACTCGGCAAAACTTTTTCTCCTCTCCGCCGCGTGTGAGCGCTGTGCCTGCTCAGCTTTCACTGCTGATTGGTTACACGCAGAGCCACAGCACGGGTAACAGCCAATCAGATGACGCTGTGGGTGGGACAATGCTGGAGACGTAGTAGTGATTGCAGTCAGAGAGGCGCCGCTGCATCAAAGCCAAAATAACCCAGTTTGAAATTGATCTCTTACTGGCCGTCGGATTTAAAAAAAAAAAAAAAGACCCGATGCCGATATGCGTCAAAATGGCGAATATCGGCCCCAATATTAAGTCTATCCCTAGTATAATGTGATTGGTGCGCTTTGTGAATCGGTATAATGTGATTGATGCGCTTTATAAATTAGAATAATGTGATTGGTGCGCCTTGTAAATCGGTATAATGTGATTGATGCGATTTCTAAATCTGTATAATGTCGTTCGTGTGCTTTGTAAATCGGTATAATGTGATAAATGTGCTTTGTTTGCCAGGTGAACTGCTTGGAGCCCCACCCTCACCTGCCTGGGTTGGCTACTAGTGGACTGGACCATGATGTTAAACTGTGGGCCCCGACCGCGGAGAGCCCCACCGCCCTCAAGGGCCTGAAAGAGGTGCCACGCTCTGGATCCTGAACCAAAACCAAACCCATATATTATATATAGGATCTGTAATGAGTTACCCTGAGATATCAAATTTATGTAAAAAAATTAGTAATTTTCCTTTATTTGAGCCTTCGGCGAGGAACAAAAGAAAAATTACTGCTCGAATTTCATCAGTTTGAATCTCGGGCTCTCGAATTTAAGAGCCAATTTATCTCATAAATGTCTGTGTGGTATTATTTAGAAACTGGGGGAAAAAAGCATGAGCTTCTAGTTTCTTTTCTAGCCAATGGGATGAATAATTCGCTAGCCAGTTTGCTTACACTTTCACCATTAAATTGATTAATTCAAGTTTCTGCGATAAGTTACATGTTCATCCCATTGACTTGAAAAGACAGTCAACTAGAAGCCAACGCTAGTGAAGGTTAACGGTTACCAGCAGGATTGGTAAAGTTGCCATTGCAGAGATACTGGTTTAAGTTTTCCCCTGAACGGAATCTGACCAATCGTGATGCAAGAGAGCTGCATTACACATGTAATAGCAAGCCTGTATGACATGGCTGTTTTACACCAATTTTTAGTCATTCATGGGAGATTTATATGTTGTACACTATAATTATTTGTAGTGTAAAACTTCAGCTTTGATGACAGGGCATATTTGTTGTATAGTTTCCACAATCCTGTAGTTTTACAACAGCTGTTTCCGACCAGATTTGCATTCATTTTTGACCAAGATATTGTATTTACAGTGGATGAGTCAAACCACTTTATTAAGCCTTCTCCTGCACATCACAAATACTTTCAGCTGGTTAAGGTCTAGAATCCGAGGTGGCCAATTCCTTTGTTGAAATGATTCCTCATCTTGATGAACCTTGCTTTCAGAATTTGAGCCTGATGAATTGTGGTATTATCATCCTGGAATATGCCGGAGCTATCAGGGATTAAAAAGTTCATTGATGGGTTACTGGTCATTCAATATATTCACGTAGTCTATAGAATAGTGCTGAGCCCAGACCTGAACAACCATGGCCTCCCCAGATCATAACACTGCCTCCTGAGGCTCGTACAAGGGGCTCTATGCATGACGGGTGCATCACATCATGGGCTGCCTTTCTTACCCTGACTTGCCCTTCACTCTGGAACAGGGTAAATCTGGACCTTTCTTACCCTGACACACCCATCACTCTAGAACAGGGTAAATCTTGACCTTTCTTACCCTGACGCACCCATCAATCAGGAACAGGGTGAATCTGGACCTTTCTTACCCTGACGCACCCATCACTCTGGAACAGGGTTAATCTGGACCTTTCTTACCCTGACGCATCCATCACTCTGGAACAAGGTTAATCTGGACCTTTCTTACCCTGACACACCCATCACTCTAGAACAGGGTAAATCTTGACCTTTCTTTCCCTGACACACCCATCACTCAGGAACAGGGTAAATCTGGACCTTTCTTACCCTGACGCCCCCATCACTCTGGAACAGGGTTAACCCCTGTGCGCAGAAGCCAAATCTGGCTATTTAGGTGTTACCTGATTTAAGGCTTTATAATTCAAGATTGCAGCTTTACAGGCAGAAAAACTTTGGCTCAATTGAGTCTAGACACTTAAAGCATTTAGACTTCCATCGTATTTCAGTTTATTTTTATGATTTTGGTGGAGAAAAGGGGCTGCAAACACAAAAAATCTTCATGAAAATTCAACTTCGAATTAGCAAAAAAAATAACACTGACAATTGAAAAACTGCTGGGGCTTAAAACTATACATTTCTGGAATCATAAACTTATTCACCCCAAGTACAATTCATCTTGAACATTACATTCTACATCACCCGCTTGCTATGAGCCAAATTAGACAGCTATCCAGGTGTCTCCCCAAAGTCTGAGATCCATCAAAATGGTTCACTGTCAAATCATACATTAATCATATATTTAACACAAATTAACTTTTGGGGCACGAAATTCAGCATGAACTAATGATTTTCTGGTTGAGTGTAGCATGAATTTATCAATACCAGTGCAGTTGAACATCATTGGTCACCAGTAACCTCTCCAAACACAAAACATGCCTTTTCTCCATAATAAAGTTAACAATATTGTCCATTTTTCTTTGAAGTTCCCCAAGCATTAAATGAAGTGCTGACTAAACAGCTATAACATTCGCGCTGCAATGATAAGCTAACCACTCTCACATCCGAGCTCATAACCTTACACCTTATAAGGGTAAAAACTCTCAAACTCCGTAATATCTGAATTCTGAAATATACCTTATTTTAACAGAACAGAAATTTCACTTTCAGGAAAAATCAAACAACATATGCTTCCATATTCAACAGAATGGTGTAATGAATGTACCGAGGGATCTAGCGACGTGCGTGGGCTGCATGCATTTGGAGAAACGAAAACCTCGGCATTCGATGTATTTAAACGCGGTTTAAATTCAACAGCAAAAGGCCATATTGAGCAAAATGCAAACAGAGTAGAAGTATAACCTGTTTTCTTCATTGATGCCCTCCTCCAGAGACAGATGTATCGGGTAGAAGGAACCCACCAGCACTGTTTCATTCGGAATAATTCCCATTGACCGCGTCCACACGACATTTATCTCGTAAATGAATCTGAGCACTTCAGGCCGGTTTCGAGTGTCTTTGTTTCTTTGATATCTCATCATTTTCAGCTGCGCAACCGCGGCCAACATTCGCAGAACACAACCGTCCTTACTTTTACGCTTAGCTTTGTATCCTACTTTTATTGTCCGATCAATGTATGTCAGTTATTGAGGAAAGTTTAAACACTCGGGCATTGGATAAGAAACGAGTCTATCAATAAATTGTTACCAGGGAAGCTTCACGAGGGCGTGAACTATAACTGCAGAGTTACGCAGATGAATCTGAGTATATAATTGAGTGACTGGCTATCGACACCAGTACTTGGGTGGATAGAAGGGAGCGCTGAATTTGTTAATGGAGGAATATACGCGTTAATCCATGGGAGGGAACTACGCATATTTTGTGTGTGATGACTTTAATTGACAGTAGAATGTGAGAGAATCAATACAATGTCGGATTTTTTGCTTCACAAAACGTATTTTTAGCTGCGACCAAGCAGCTCTATGAACGCTTCTGTCTGTGTCTGTCTGTCCGTCTGTGACACCTTTTTCACCATGTTCCCTTTCGTCGTATCATCATGAAATTTTCAGGAGTTATTGGCCTTCATCAAAGTGATGTCCATGCACAAGGCCGAGGTCAAAGGTCAAAGGTCAAGTTCACAGAGGTCATGACCTTGTTTGCAGGTTTTCGCACTGTAACTCCAGTTAGAATTCATGGGTCGCTATGAAATTTTGGAAATACCTTCTAGTCATACAGGAGGTGTTCCCTATTGTTTTTTAAGGTCATCCGTCAAATCCCAAGGTCACAAAGGTCAAAAAAGTGTCGATTTTTCCCTGATTTCACAGTTTTCGCACCGTAACTCCACTTTAACTTGATGGATGGCTATTATATCTTAGAACAAGCTTCTTGGTACAGAGGAAGGGTCCCCTATTGATTTTCAAGGTCATTTGCCAATTTCGACATCACACTTGTACAAGAAACCACCAGTCATGGACACTAGGCCTTGTTATGGATACTAGGTGAGGTCGCAGCTATTAGGTCCTTCTGATCTACTTGTTTTAACCACTACTTGGAATACTGATGGCTCACTGTAGCTAAAATGGCAAAAAAAATGGCTAAAAAAAAATTTTGTTCTGTCGCATTTGAAACTACTGGATCGATACTATGGGCAAGGATATTGACCAGTTTGCACACCAGGCTTAGCTGAGGAGTTTAATTCATGCAACTCCTGAAAAACAGGGATTGGAGGGAAGTTCTCCATACTCTAAATTGCGTTTCAGTTCTGCCTGTTTGGGAAAATTCAATATCTGATCCGGGGGTGCCATCTTGTGGTCAAGTACTGTAACTAAGTGCTTAAATTTGCTTAAATTTTGCGAGCGTCTACATCTGCAGAAAGGGATTAATCTGGACCTTTCTTACCCTGACGCACCCATCACTCTGGAACAGGGTTAATCTGGACCTTTCTTACCCTGACGCATCCATCACTCTGGAACAAGGTTAATCTGGACCTTTCTTAACCTGATGCACCCATCACTCTGGAACAAGGTTAATCTGGACCTTTCTTAACCTGACGCACCCATCACTCTGGAACAGGGTAATTCTGGACCTTTCTTACCCTGACACACCCATCACTCTGGAACAGAGTAAATCTGGACTCATTAGATCACATTAACTTTTTCCATTGCTTCTCAGTTCAATCTTTTATGCTCCCTTGAAAAAAAGTAGTTTTTCCCCAAATAACCTCACTCACAAGAGGCTTTGTTGTTGCCAGATAACTGTTTAGTCCCAATCCTCCGAGTACTTGTAGCGACGTGTTTGGTAATGTTTTTACTTTTTGTAATTAAACATACTGCAGCTATGAGTTCGAATAATGATGATGATAATGATAATAATAATTATTGTAGTAGTAGTAATAGTAGTAATAATAATAATAATAATAATAATAATAATAATAATATTCCCAATGCAAAGATCTAGAAAAAGTATAGATATGTTATATATGTTTTGGTGTTGTGTACTTGCTGATCCGTGATGTATTCAATGATCATCAAAGACCAATATCTGAATTATCAATGTAGGGACACAGACCGTTAACTTTTCGTTGCATATTTGACATCACTCCCAACACAGACTGCACAAGTCTATAGACACGCACAGACCGAGAAAATCGCCCTACATGCACGCGTGCTTCACCGTTGCCAAAGAGTTTCAAGCCAAGATGGTAACATTAACGTTACGTTACTCCACTTCAAAACATTTTACTTGTGATGCTGCATGACAAACAGAAAGCTGATGTGTACGGCACATCGTTTGTGCATTATGAGAAGTCAGTTCTACGTTAGCTACATTAATACTCGATTCAGTTTGGTCCATCAGCGTGTCTAGACAGATAAACGCTGGTCTGTTCAGCACATAGTTGCTAAGGAAGCTTTAGCAATAGCGGCAGGAGCAGCTGAAAGCATACGTTGCCAGCTGACAGTGGCATTTCCTCAATCTGTTACCTTTAGTAATCACATTCAGCAACAGTGTTCACATCTGTTATTGTTCTCTACAAAGATGGGAAACGAGCTGGCCTCAGCCTCTGACCTGCAGCACATCATAAGCGCTGTAAACGGCCGACTTATCATTATCCCTTACATTTTTTTTATATGAATGAAATAGAATGAAGTTATATAGAAGTAAAGAAATATAACCTCGCCTGATCCATGCACATGGTTTCGCCGCTCCTGTTTGAGTCGCTTTGGAGAATTTATCTGTCAGCGGTGTGTGTAAATTGATGAAAACAACAACTCCCATGATTCCATGCGATCCCATTACGTCATCAAAGTCGCCTCTTGCTATTGTTTGGTAAAGCGCCCTCTAGTGGCAGAGAATTGCGTATTGGGCCGTGAAGATGAGACTTCACCAAGCATTTTATTGATCCCTGATCAGGATCAGTTAGAATTTTTCTCCAACCCATTTCCTCCGTCCTGTTGACAGTTCATCACTATCCCTTCAGGTTTCAGTTTATTGTTGGAAAGCTCCTTACTGAATTTCAGTGATTTCAGCAATCTCCTAACTGGGTTTTTTTTGTTATTTGTTGTTTTTCTTAATGCTGGCCAATAGAGTACGTAGTGAAGTGATGACATCATGCTGGTGTCAAAAGTAAAAGTTCCCATTCATTTTACTCGTAGACTTTTGTAAATATTTACTTTGAAATCATTTCCCATTGTTTTCAAGCCTCCAGCAAAGAGATTTTGAGATTTTGCATCATATTTTCGAGTAACAACAATTATTAATTGGTTAAGTATGTTTTTGCTCGCATACAGTAAAAACGGCCTGCCAGTATATCTTGTATTAGCCAACCTGTATTGGCTGACCTTAAGCTGAATCGGCCACGTTCAGCATGTTCACATGTAACCATTGGCAACTGTGGCATTCGCTCTCTTCAGTCGCAGACCCAGCATTTAGCTCTTTAATGAGTCTTGAAGTCGCGTCCTTCAGAAGTCATAGTCATAATATTGTCATGATAGCACAACATGTCACCAATTCATAAAAATATTAGAAATTGCTTATTTTCGTATTGGCTTGGTATTGGCCTGAGGGTCACCATATTGGCCCGAGGCCGCATCCAAGGCAATACGGAAATAAGCAATTTAAGCAAGTAAGTCTGCTATAATTCAAATCATTTTAATTTTTTGCTGCCATGCTAATCCACTCTTGTCTAAAAACTACATGGCCCTCTGAATCCTCCTGATTCCTGGGCTGAACGAGTTTATAATGTGTTAGAAATTTCTAGCACCTTGCCATAGCCGTTTGTTTGCGTAATTATTTAGCCACTCTATGTTCTACTTGGTTATGCTTTCCATGCTAGATACTAAGTTTTGCAATTGGCGCCAATTTACTTTTTCTAGCCAAGCATTTATGGTCAATGTTTGTTTGCTTAAAAACTCGGTAGCTAGGGAATGAGCTAATCAGCCATGTCTACGCATAGCTGACCTAACTACATAGCTCATTTTTGTCTACTTGCTCATTTCATGCTAATTAAGTACCAAAATAATTGCTATTCGCCATTTTCTATTGTTTATATTCTGATTTTTATTCTTAAAGTTAGGCTAGAGGAGCAAGCAATCTTGGCCAGCAAGCTAGTTTACCTACCTCAACTTAATATTTGGCCTATTTAGTTTAATGCCAGCTTGTGAAATGCTCACAGCTCAATGCTAGCTAAGTAGCCAAATAATGGCCATTTTGCTTGCTTAGCTAGTTATATTTATTGAATAATACTGCTAGCCAGCTTACTAAATAACAGTAAGTTATAGTAAACTAACCATTTTTTGTTTTCTGTTTATTGAGCTATGTGCACAAAATGTAATTGGCTAACTACCTAGCTAGCTGGGTATTTTGCTGGCGTAGCTAGTCATATTGCACATAAATGCTTAGCTAGTTAGCTAAATGGCGAAATAGTAGATATTCCCTGTTATCCATTCATTATTAGGCATGTAGCTAGGTAGCTGATAGTGGCTTGCTGTGTAATAATGGTTGCATGGAGATGGCCAATGGCAATTTAGGTCACTGCTCGGCTTCCGTCGAGTTACGTTGTGACTGTTTGCTAAAACTGTGGTGGCCCATTTGTGTAGAGGATATGCAGTTTGCAAAAGTGGACTACAAACTGGACTGCAAGTGCAAAAGCATATAATTTTTGGCAATAAACAACAAAGCTGATGTGATCATTTGCATCCGAATAACCCGTTGGCTAATCTCAGAGCAAGTTGGCTCATAAAATTGATGAGAGTTCCAGCAATGCCAGAAAGTGTATTAGGCAAGGCAAGGCATCTTTATTTGTATAGCGCATTTCATACCAAAATCGCAGTTCAATGCAGTTAATCCAATTATAAATTTCCATGGGAATTCCACTTCTGGAACAAGAAGCTAAGTAGCTGTGCCATCACCACTTCACTACTTTATAATTTGCCCCTCGTGAAATACCATAATATCTTTTCAACAAACATGAGATGCATCTTCTGACATGGCCTTTTAAGAAATGAGAAGTTACGCACTGAGTCAGTGAGGATAAAAATGATTATTGCTTGCTGAAATATCTTCATCAGTGATACAATGATTCGATCATGGGCTCTTGAGTATTTGCTTATTTAAATCGAAACTGCGACTTTTTTTGGACTGTTAACACATGTATTTTCAGATGCTGTAAGCCAGGTGAAGAATTTGCCTGCTTTCTATCATTAGTCTTGTAGAATACACGCTTTTGCACACTTAGTAGGTTGACAGGTGCGTAGGAGAGGACCAAAGGTCGGCAAAATAAAAATGGAAAAACTCCCACACACTGTCTTCTCTGCTAAAAAAAAGCTTTATTGTCAACGTTTCGGTTGTGTGACCTTCATCAAAGTTTTTTTTTTTTTTTTTAGCAGAGAAGACACTGTGTGGGAGTTTTCCCATTTTTATCATTTTTGTCGACTTGTAAAAGATACAAGTCGACAAAAAACTTCAATGCACAAATCGCAACTGTACAAAATTGGTGTGACATGGCTTTTTAAAACATGACCATATCTCTGAAACCATGAGGAATTGAGCGGTAAAATTTGGGGGTTTTTCTGAAAACATTTTGAGGGATCTTTTATGAATTTTTCCAGGATGATCAGGCAGTGCTCACTAGGGGTGTGTAAATACTGTGGAATGAGTCTAATGGGTAATTGATGAGGGTGGGCTGGTGAGGGTGGTTATGAGGTTGTTGCTGTCGCTGGGCTGGTGAGGGTGGTTATGAGGTCGCTGCTGTCGCTGGGCTGGTGAGGGTGGTTATGGGGTCGTTGCTGTCGCTGGGCTGGTGAGGGAGGTTATGAGGTCGTTGCTGTCGCTGGGCTGGTGAGGGTGGTTATGAGGTTGTTGCTGTAGCTGGGCTGGTGGGGGTGGTTATGAGGTCGTTGCTGTCGCTGGGCTGGTGAGGGTGGTTATGAGGTCGTTGCTGTCGCTGGGCTGGTGAGGGTGGTTATGAGGTCGTTGCTGTCGCTGGGCTGGTGAGGGTGGTTATGAGGTCGTTGCTGTCGCTGGGCTGGTGAGGGTGGTTATGAGGTCGTTGCTGTCGCTGGGCTGGTGAGGGTGGTTATGAGGTTGCTGGGCTAGCGAAGATGATTTTGATGTCTTTGCTGTCGCTGGGCTGGAGAGTGTGGTTATGGGGTCGGAGGGGTCGCTGGGCTGGTGAGGATGGTTATGGGGTCGTTGCTGTAGCTGGGCTGGTGCGGGTGGTTATGAGGTCGTTGCTGTCGCTGGGCTGGTGAGGGTGGTTATGAGGTTGCTGGGCTAGCGAAGGTGGTTTTGATGTCGTTGCTGTCGCAGGGCTGGTGAGGGTGGTTATGGCGTCGTCGCTGTCGCTGGGCTGGTGAGGGTGGTTATGGGGTCGTTGCTGTTGCTGGGCTGGTGGGGGTGGTTATGAGGTCGTTGCTGTCCCTGGGCTGGTGAGGGTGGTTATGATGTTGTTGCTGTCGCTGGGCTGGTGAGGGTGGTTATGGGGTCGTTGCTGTAGCTGGGCTGGTGAGGGTGGTTATGGGGTCGTTGCTGTAGCTGGGCTGGTGAGGATGGTTATGGGGTCGTTGCTGTTGCTGGGCTGGTGAGGGTGGTTATGAGGTTGTTGCTGTCGCTGGGCTGGTGAGGGTGGTTATGGGGTCGTTGCTGTCGCTGGGCTGGTGAGGATGGTTATGAGGTTGTTGCTGTGGCTGGGCTGGTGAGGGTGGTTATGGGGTCGTTGCTGTAGCTGGGCTGGTGAGGATGGTTATTAGTTCGTTGCTGTCGCTGGGCTGGTGAGGGTGGTAATGAGGTTGTTGCTGTCGCTGGGCTGGTGAGGGTGGTTATGGGGTCGTTGCTGTCGCTGGGCTGGTGAGGGTGGTTATGGGGTCGTTGCTGTCGCTGGGCTGGTGAGGGTGGTTATGAGGTCGTTGCTGTCGCTGGGCTGGTGAGGGTGGTTATGGGGTCGTTGCTGTCGCTGGGCTGGTGAGGATGGTTATGATGTTGTTGCTGTCGCTGGGCTGGTGAGGATGGTTATTAGTTCGTTGCTGTTGCTGGGCTGGTGAGGGTGGTTATGGGGTCGTTGCTGTCGCTGGGCTGGTGAGGATGGTTATGAGGTTGTTGCTGTCGCTGGGCTGGTGAGGATGGTTATTAGTTCGTTGCTGTCGCTGGGCTGGTGAGGGTGGTTATGGGGTCGTTGCTGTCGCTGTGCTGGTGAGGGTGGTTATGGGGTCGTGGCTGTCGCTGGGCTGGTGAGGATGGTTATGAGGTTGTTCCTGTCGCTGGGCTGGTGAGGATGGTTATTAGTTCGTTGCTGTTGCTGGGCTGGTGAGGGTGGTTATGGGGTCGTTGCTGTCGCTGGGCTGGTGAGGATGGTTATGAGGTTGTTGCTGTCGCTGGGCTGGTGAGGATGGTTATTAGTTCGTTGCTGTCGCTGGGCTGGTGAGGGTGGTTATGAGGTGGTTGCTGTGGCTGGGCTGGTGAGGGTGGTTATGGGGTCGTTGCTGTCGCTGGGCTGGTGAGGGTGGTTATGAGATCGTTGCTGTCGCTGGGCTGGTGAGGGTGGTTATGGGGTCGTTGCTGTCGCTGGGCTGGTGAGGATGGTTATGAGGTTGTTGCTGTCGCTGGGCTGGTGAGGATGGTTATTAGTTCGTTGCTGTTGCTGGGCTGGTGAGGGTGGTTATGGGGTCGTTGCTGTCGCTGGGCTGGTGAGGATGGTTATGAGGTTGTTGCTGTCGCTGGGCTGGTGAGGATGGTTATTAGTTCGTTGCTGTCGCTGGGCTGGTGAGGGTGGTTATGGGGTCGTTGCTGTCGCTGGGCTGGTGAGGGTGGTTATGAGGTTGTTGCTGTCGCTGGGCTGGTGAGGGTGGTTATGGGGTCGTTGCTGTCGCTGGGCTGGTGAGGATGGTTATGAGGTTGTTGCTGTCGCTGGGCTGGTGAGGATGGTTATTAGTTCGTTGCTGTTGCTGGGCTGGTGAGGGTGGTTATGAGGTCGTTGCTGTCGCCAGGCTGGTGAAGGTGGTTATGAGGTTGTTGCTGTGGCTCTGTAGGTGATGAAGAAGAATAAGCGAGAGCGTGATGAGGATGGTCTGAGACATGGAGATCAGTACGACACACAGCTGCTCTGGTTCCTCATGAGACACATGCGGCACCGGAGAATACAGAGGGTAAGTACAGAACCATTATCTGTGCCTGTGCTGATAATGCAATGCCTGAGCAGATATCAATTTTGAAATTGGTAACGGGACCAGGATCTGTTTTGTTAACAATTTGCATACCTTTCCTGGAGTGAAAATCATTATTATCAATAGCAGTGCCTGTAATGAAGTAATGTCATTAACAATAGTGAAAGCATGATTAGAAATACTGTTATCATCCATGTGTGTATTTACTGTATGTCTGAGCCAATATCATAACCATTGCTGATGTGTATGCCTGAGCCAGCATCATTATTAATGCATGTTGCAGTGAGGGAAGAGCTGTGATCTGTACCAGTGCTGAAATCCCAGTCATTATTTTAAACTCTTGGACCTTCTGGCAACTGTGTGGAGGAAGTGACCAACTTGAGTCCCAGAATGTGTGCTGTCTGTGGTGCAGGTCTGTGTGTACTGGTGTGGTCTCCACTGTGCAGGTCTGTGTGTACTGGTGTGGTCTCCACTGTGCAGGTGTGTGTATTCTGGTGCGGTCCCCACTGTGCAGGTGTGTGTATACTGATGCGGTCTCCACTGTACAGGTGTGTGTATTCTGGTGCGGTCTCCACTGTGCAGGTGTGTGTATTCTGGTGCGGTCCCCACTGTGCAGGTGTGTGTATACCGGGGCGGTCCCCACTGTGCAGGTGTGTGTATACTGGTGCGGTCCCCACTGTGCAGGTGTGTGTATACTGATGCGGTCCCCACTGTGCAGGTGTGTGTATACTGATGCGGTCCCCACTGTGCAGGTGTGTGTATACCGGGGCGGTCTCCACTGTGCAGGTGTGTGTATACTGGTGCGTTCCCCACTGTGCAGGTGTGTGTATATCGGGGCGGTCCCCACTGTGCAGGTGTGTGTTTACCGAGGCGGTCCCCACTGTGCAGGTGTGTGTATACCGGGGCGGTCTCCACTGTGCAGGTGTGTGTATACTGGTGCGTTCCCCACTGTGCAGGTGTGTGTATATCGGGGCGGTCCCCACTGTGCAGGTGTGTGTTTACCGAGGCGGTCCCCACTGTGCAGGTGTGTGTATACTGGGGCGTTCCCCACTGTGCAGGTGTGTGTATATCGGGGCGGTCCCCACTGTGCTGGTGTGTGTTTACCAGGGCGGTCCCCACTGTGCAGGTGTGTGTATACTGGGGCGGTCCCCACTGTGCATGTGTGTGTATACCGGGGCGGTCCCCACTGTGCAGGTGTGTGTATATCGGGGCGGTCCCCACTGTGCAGGTGTGTGTATACTGGGGCGGTGCCCACTGTGCAGGTGTGTGTATACTATATACTGGTGCGCTCCCCACTGTGCATGTGTGTGTATACGGGGGCGGTCCCCATTGTGCAGGTGTGTGTTTACTGGGGCGGTCCCCACTGTGCAGGTGTGTGTATACTGGTGCGGTTCCTACTGTGCAGCTGTGTGTATACTTGTGCGGTCCCCACTGGGCAGGTGTGTGTATACTGGTGCGGTCCCCACTGGGCAGGTGTGTGTATACTGGGGCGGTCCCCACTGTGCAGGTGTGTGTATACCCAGGCGGTCCCCACTGTGCAGGTGTGTGTATACCCAGGCAGTCCCCACTGTGCAGGTGTGTGTATACTGGTGCGGTCCCCACTGTGCAGGTGTGTGTATACTGGGGCGGTCCCCATTGTGCAGGTGTGTGTATACTGGTGCGGTGCCCACTGTGCAGGTGTGTGTATACTGTATACTGGTGTGGTCCCCACTGTGCAGGTGTGTGTATACTGTATACTGGTGCGGTCCCCACTGTGCATGTGTGTGTGTACTGGGGCGGTCCCCACTGTGCAGGTGTGTGTATATTGGTGCGGTCCCCACTGTGCAGGTGTGTGTATACTGGTGCGGTCCCCACCGGGCAGGTGTGTGTATACTGGTGCGGTCCCCACTGTGCAGGTGTGTGTATTCTGGTGCGGTCCACACTGTGCAGGTGTGTGTATACCCAGGCAGTCCCCACTGTGCAGGTGTGTGTATACCAGGGCGGTCCCCACTGTGCAGGTGTGTGTATATCGGGGCGGTCCCCACTGTGCAGGTGTGTGTTTACCGAGGCGGTCCCCACTGTGCAGGTGTGTGTATACTGGTGCGGTCCCCACTGTGCATGTGTGTGTGTACTGGGGCGGTCCCCACTGTGCAGGTGTGTGTATACTGGTGCGGTCCCCACCGGGCAGGTGTGTGTATACTGGTGCGGTCCCCACTGTGCAGGTGTGTGTATTCTGGTGCGGTCCACACTGTGCAGGTGTGTGTATACCCAGGCAGTCCCCACTGTGCAGGTGTGTGTATACCCAGGTGGTCCCCACTGTGCAGGTGTGTGTATACCCAGGCAGTCCCCATTGTGCAGGTGTGTGTATGCTGGTGCGGTGCCCACAGTGCAGGTGTGTGTATACTGTACACTGGTGTGGTCCCCACTGTGCAGGTGTGTGTATACTGGTGCGGTCCCCACTGTGCAGGTGTGTGTATTCTGGTGCGGTCCACACTGTGCAGGTGTGTGTATACCCAGGCAGTCCCCACTGTGCAGGTGTGTGTATACCCAGGCAGTCCCCACTGTGCAGATGTGTGTATACCCAGGCGGTCCCCACTGTGCAGGTGTGTGCATACTGGTGCGGTCCCCACTGTGCAGGTGTGTGTATACTGGTGCGGTCCCCACTGTGCAGGTGTGTGTATACCCAGGCGGTCCCCACTGTGCAGGTGTGTGTATACCCAGGCAGTCCCCACTGTGCAGGTGTGTGTAGGCGGTCCCCACTGTGCAGGTGTGTGTATACCCAGGCGGTCCCCACTGTGCAGGTGTGTGTATACCCAGGCGGTCCCCACTGGGCAGGTGTGTGTATACCCAGGCGGTCCCCACTGTGCAGGTGTGTGTATACCCAGGCGGTCCCCAGTGTGCAGGTGTGTGTATACCCAGGCGGTCCCCACTGTGCAGGTGTGTGTATACTGGTGCGGTCCCCACCGGGCAGGTGTGTGTATACTGGTGCGGTCCCCACTGTGCAGGTGTGTGTATACCGGGGCGGTATACCATTTAGAGAAGCAGTGAAGGTAACGTGTGTGTGTGTGTGTGTGTGTGTGTGTGTGTGTGTGTGTGTGTGTGTGTGTGTCTCAGGGTCGGCGCGGGGAAGCAGGGGCTGATGGAGACACTGATGAATCCTGGAGCTCAGCAGAGTCTTCTGATGAAGAGGAGACTGGAGCTGATCATGTGCAGTGCATGTCCTCTTAAACACACACCCACATACACACACACACGCGCACACACACTCATTCACATTTACACACATACTGACTCACAGACATATGCTCAAAGACACTCACTGTCCCTCTCTCTCACGTGCGCACACACACGCACATATGATCAGACACGCACATATGCTCACAGACAGTCTCTCACACACACACACACACACACACATATGCTCACAGACAGTCTCTCACACACACACACACACTCACTCACTCACTCACTCACTCACTCACACACACACACACACACACACACACGCACACACAGTCCTTTGCACATGGAATTTAACGCTTCACAGCTGAACAGATGACTGGCCGTCTGGTCCTGCAGGATTGTGGAATGGAAGGGGAACAGGATCCTGATGCAGATTGTAAACCAGCATCCCCCCCCCCCCCCCCCCCGCCCTGCTGCATGTGTCCTGCTCCTCGCTTACAGCCCACCCCCCCACCCCCCCGAAATGATTTAGAAGCCGTATACAGGCACTGAAAGAGGACCTGCTTCTCTGCCCAAAATTCTCAGTCTGTCCGTCTGTCCCTGTCAAAGCTGAGCCAGCCATGGGACGCCCTCCCTGCCTGACGGATGGACGGATGGACACTTTTGAGATTTCACCGGCTTCCTCAGCTTCTTTTGCCATCAAAGTCTATTTCAAAATGATATTTAGAGCACTTCTTTCAAGAGATGATTATTTAAAAGGAAAATAAACTATCAAATTAAAGCGTTTCCTGACTGCACTCTCAACTATTTTTTTTTGGACTTCCTGATAAAATCCAGCGAGCCCCACCCACCCGTCTGATTGACAGGTGTGTGTTGGCTGTGGTGGCGAGGTACTGGTGTCCACATTCTGTGCACTGAACTGCCTGTCCTCTCTGAGAACCTCATGGACATGCCCAGCACAGCAGTGCAGCAGTGAACGGCCAGTCTTTGCACGCTCACACAGGGGAACAGGTGAGGTGCGTACCTGAGACTCCGTAAACACCAGGGGCACCTGTAGGACAGGTGAGGTGCGTACCTGAGACTCCGTAAACACCAGGGGCACCTGTTGGACAGGTGAGGTGCGTACCTGAGTCTCCGTAAACACCAGGGGCACCTGTAGGACAGGTGAGGTGCGTACCTGAGACTCCGTTAACACCAGGAGCACCTGTAGGACAGGTGAAGTGCGTACCTGAGACTCCGTAAACACCAGGGGCACCTGTAGGACAGGTGAGGTGCGTACCTGAGTCTTCGTAAACACCAGGGGCACCTGTATGACTGGTGAGGTGCGTACCTGAGTCTCCGTAAACACCAGGGGCACCTGTAGGACAGGTGAGGTGCGTACCTGAGTCTCCGTAAACACCAGGGGCACCTGTAGGACAGGTGAGGTGCGTACCTTAGTCTCTGTAAACACCGGGGGCACCTGTAGGACAGGTGAGGTGCGTACCTGAGTCTCTGTAAACACCAGGGGCACCTGTAGGACAGGTGAGGTGCATACTGTAGTCTCTGTAAACACCTGGAGCACCTGTCTGGCAAATGAGGTGCATAGCTGAGGAGACCTGGAGACGCTCGCCGCCCCTGTACTTCAGAAATTAGATGCCTAAACATATGTTTCTGTACAGCTATATGAGTGTATAGTTGTATAGAAAAACTAGCCATTCGGCAAAGTTTGAGAAAAAAAATGTTTCAGGTTCATAATGTAATCATTGTTTAAAAAAAAAAAAAAAAAGTTTATTTCATTATTTCATTATTTCATATTTCATCAACACCTGGAAAGAAAAGAAATTGTTTTGTGCATTTGGAAATTTTGTTGACATCCGCCGTGTGTAATCAGTCTGGGACACCCGTCACCAGGTGTCTCTCTCTCTCCTATGTTTATGGGTTATTTTCGCGGCTGACAGTGTTCTGCTCTTCTGTTGAAAAGTGTGATTGTTGCAGTAAATGAGAGATGCTCAAATCGTGTCCCGTCTCTTCCTTTCCTCTTTATTAGAGATCATTCTATCCAACAGCCCTTTTCCTCTTATTAGACTCATCCGTTCCATCCAACAGCCCCCATCCTCCTCATGGACACCTCCATTCCATCCAACAGCCCCTATCCTCCTCATGGACACCTCCATTCCATCCAACAGCCCCTATCCTCCTCATAGACACCTCCGTTCCATCCAACAGCCACATCCTCCTCATGGACACCTCTATTCCATCCGACAGCCCCTATCCTTTTATTGGACACCTCCATTCCATCCAACAGCTCCTATCCTCCTCATAGACACCTCCGTTCCATGTGACAGCCCCATCCTCCTCATAGACACCTCAGTTCCATGTGACAGCCCCATCCTCCTCATAGACACCTCCGTTCCATGTGACAGCCCCATCCTCCTCATAGACACCTCCGTTCCATGTGACAGCCCCATCCTCCTCATAGACACCTTCGTTCCATGTGACAGCCCCATCCTCCTCATAGACACCTCCGTTCCATGTGACAGCCCCTATCCTCCTCATAGACACCTCCGTTCCATGTGACAGCCCCATCCTCCTCATAGACACCTCCGTTCCATGTGACAGCCCCATCCTCCTCATAGACACCTTCGTTCCATGTGACAGCCCCATCCTCCTCATAGACACCTCCGTTCCATGTGACAGCCCCATCCTCCTCATAAACACCTCCGTTCCATGTGACAGCCCCATCCTCCTCATAGACACCTTCGTTCCATGTGACCGCCCCATCCTCCTCATAGACACCTTCATTCCATGTGACAGCCCCATCCTCCTCATAGACACCTCCGTTCCATGTGACAGCCCCATCCTCCTCATAGACACCTCCGTTCCATGTGACAGCCCCATCCTCCTCATACACACCTCCGTTCCATGTGACAGCCCCATCCTCCTCAGAGACACCTTCGTTCCATGTGACAGCCCCATCCTCCTCATAGACACCTTCGTTCCATGTGACAGCCCCATCCTCCTCATAGACACCTTCGTTCCATGTGACAGCCCCATCCTCCTCATAGACACCTCCGTTCCATGTGACAGCCCCTATCCTCCTCATAGACACCTCCGTTCCATGTGACAGCCCCATCCTCCTCATAGACACCTTCGTTCCATGTGACAGCCCCATCCTCCTCATAGACACCTTCGTTCCATGTGACAGCCCCATCCTCCTCATAGACACCTCCGTTCCATGTGACAGCCCCATCCTCCTCATAGACACCTTCGTTCCATGTGACAGCCCCATCCTCCTCATAGACACCTCCGTTCCATGTGACAGCCCCATCTTCCTCAGACACCTTCGTTCCATGTGACAGCCCCTATTCTCCTCATAGACACCACCGTTCCATGTGACAGCCCCATCCTCCTCATAGACACCTTCGTTCCATGTGACAGCCCCATCCTCCTCATAGACACCTTCGTTTCATGTGACAGCCCCATCCTCCTCATAGACACCTTCGTTCCATGTGACAGCCCCATCCTCCTCATAGACACCTTCGTTCCATGTGACAGCCCCATCCTCCTCATAGACACCTTCGTTCCATGTGACAGCCCCATCCTCCTCATAGACACCTTCGTTCCATGTGACAGCCCCTATCCTCCTCATAGACACCTCCGTTCCATGTGACAGCCCCATCCTTCTCATAGACACCTTCGTTCCATGTGACAGCCCCCATCCTCCTCATGGACACCTCTGTTCCATGTGACAGCCCCATCCTTCTCATAGACACCTTCGTTCCATGTGACAGCCCCATCCTCCTCATTGACACCTCCATTCCATGTGACAGCCCCATCCTCCTCATAGACACCTTCGTTCCATGTGACAGCCCCATCCTCCTCATAGACACCTCCGTTCCATGTGACAGCCTCATCCTCCTCATAGACACCTTCGTTCCATGTGACAGCCCCTATCCTCCTCATAGACACCTTCGTTCCATGTGACAGCCCCATCCTCCTCATAGACACCTCCGTTCCATGTGACAGCCCCATCCTCCTCATAGACACCTCCGTTCCATGTGACAGCCCCTATCCTCCTCATAGACACCTTCGTTCCATGTGACAGCCCCATCCTCCTCATAGACACCTCCATTCCATGTGACAGCCCCATCCTCCTCATAGACACCTTCGTTCCATGTGACAGCCCCATCCTTCTCATAGACACCTCCGTTCCATGTGACAGCCCCATCCTTCTCATAGACACCTTCGTTCCATGTGACAGCCCCTATCCTCCTCATAGACACCACCGTTCCATGTAACAGCCCCATCCTCCTCATAGACACCTTCGTTCCATGTGACAGCCCCATCCTCCTCATAGACACCTTCGTTTCATGTGACAGCCCCATCCTCCTCATAGACACCTTCGTTCCATGTGACAGCCCCATCCTCCTCATAGACACCTCCGTTCCATGTGACAGCCCCATCCTTCTCATAGACACCTTCGTTCCATGTGACAGCCCCTATCCTCCTCATAGACACCTCTGTTCCATGTGACAGCCCCTATCCTCCTCATAGACACCTCCGTTCCATGTGACAGCCCCATCCTCCTCATAGACACCTCCGTTCCATGTGACAGCCCCTATCCTCCTCATAGACACCTATGTTCCATGTGACAGCCCCATCCTCCTCATAGACACCTCCGTTCCATGTGACAGCCCCATCCTTCTCATAGACACCTCCGTTCCATGTGACAGCCCCCATCCTCCTCATAGACACCTCCGTTCCATGTGACAGCCCCATCCTCCTCATAGACACCTTCGTTCCATGTGACAGCCCCCATCCTCCTCATAGACACCTCCGTTCCATGTGACAGCCCCATCCTTCTCATAGACACATCCGTTCCATGTGACAGCCCCATCCTCCTCATAGACACCTTTGTTCCATGTGACAGCCCCCATCCTCCTCATAGACACCTCCGTTCCATGTGACAGCCCCCATCCTCCTCATAGACACCTTCGTTCTATGTGACAGCCCCATCCTCCTCATAGACACCTCCGTTCCATGTGACAGCCCCATCCTCCTCATAGACACCTTCGTTCCATGTGACAGCCCCATCCTCCTCATAGACACCTTCGTTCCATGTGACAGCCCCATCCTCCTCATAGACACCTTCGTTCCATGTTCCATCCGCCTGCCATGATACTGTTTTCAAGTTGTTTCTGTTGCTTCACTCTTTTATGCCTCAGGAAAATAGTTTCTTCCTGTGAGGCAACAACTCTGGCCACTGTTCCACCATGCTGCCCGAAAGCGCGGCACGTGGAACTAAACACAGCATTGGAGGGCGGATGACGCGTGGATATATTAGAACATCAAATATATTCTAGTTTGTGTCTATACATGTGGCACATGAAAGTGTTGGGGAACTACGAGAATCACTGGGCTGAAGGGCCTGTTCTTGTTACTTGGGATATTATTGTCTTGGGTTTGCAAAAATATTGAAGGAAATGGTATAGTTATGTGAAATTAGACTCCTAACATTGATATTTTGTTGACCCATTGAAAACCAGTTTTAGCTTTGCTTTATTAGCCTGTCAATCTTTGAAATTGGCCCAGGCTAGATTGTGAATTTTGTCACTTTTACTGTTTCCTGTGTTAAAAAACTTGATTCACTTCCTTTGTATAAATATATAACTTTGTGCTTTGTGGATTGCTGGCGTCAGCTGACGGCCTTTTTTTTTTTTTTTTTTTTTTGGGTCATGGCATGGTGGGGTAAACCCAGATGTCCCTGAACTTTCGCTATATGCCTGTTTAGCACCTAGATCAAGGCTGATCAGTCTTGTCCCTGGAGATGTACCATCCTGATGCTTTTTCTTCCCCTTCTAACAACTCTGTTGGCAAATAGCCAAATTAAGTTACAAATCTGGTCAAAAGCAACAGGTGGTTTTTTACATAACATAACATGAGCGGTGAGAACAGGCCGTTCAGCTCAATAAGGCTCACCAGTTTCTTTATACTATTGTGAATACATCCCTTCAGATACTCAATGACTAAATGGTATCTAGCTAAAAGTCAAGTCTGCTCTTGAAAACCCCCAAGGTCTCTGCCCATGGTCAGGAAAGCTGTTCCACTTTGAAATTACTCTTTGGGTGAAGAAATATTTTAGAATACCAGTGCTAAATTTACCTTCAGTCAACTTCCATTTGTGACCCCGAGTTCTACTCACAACACTTAGTCGAAGGAATCCTACGATTCACTTTGAAGTCATTAAATATGTTAAAGGGGTTAACAATCAGATCACCCCTGAGTCTCCTTTTCCTAAGACTAAAGAGATTAAGGATCTTCAGCCTCTTCTCATAGCTTTCATCTTTTATACCTGGAATAAGCTTAGTGGCTCTTCTCTGAACTTTCTCTTGAGCCTCTATATCTTTCTTAAAGTATGGTACCCAGAACTGTACACAATACTCCAGATGTGGTCTGATGAATGTGTTGTACAAAAGAAGCATCACCTCCTTGGATTTGTACTCAATACTTTTGGCAATGTATCCCAGCATCCGATTAGCTTTTTTAACTGGTACGGCACAATGGCTAGAGCCTGTGAGGGTTTGGTCAACAATCACTCCCAGATCTTTCTCTTGTGCAGCACATTCCAGTTTTAAACCTCCCATGAAGTAATCCCGTCTAAAGTTTTTATCACCTACATGTACAACTTTACATTTCACTTCATTCAATTTCATTTGCCACATTTCTGCCCAATTCTGGATTCTATCCAAATCATCTTGAATCATTTTAGTGGACTGTAAACTACACCGAACAAAAATATAAACGCACCACGTTAAATATTGGCACCATTTCAAGTATGCCGTTGTGAAATACCAAATATATTTTGTTTTCATTTGCAAAAGGAATGTTTCCATTGATTGATGTCTAAAATTTGAGTTCAGCTCAGACATTGAGTATTTTTTTCACCGGTGTAATGATTGGTATGAGTAAACGAGTGCGGTGTACCCAGACACTGCTCAGACAGAATGAGCAGTACTCAGACAAACCTTGGGCCGGGGACTATAAAAGGCCACACCAAAATGTTGGATTTTGTCAGACGCAGCCATGCCTCAGAAGTCTCAAATTATGCGGGAGCGTGCCATTGGCATGCTGAATGCTGGGATGTCCATCAGAGGGGTCGCTGCACAGCTGAATGTTCACTACAGTACCATAGTTCGTCTACGACAGCGTTTCCGACAGACTGGAAGCGCTGCAAACAGGCCTCATCGGCGTCGTCCACGTGTGACCACCCCTGCTCAGGATCGTCACATCCGGCTGGTGCACTTGCGTGAACGTTTCAGACCTGCGACACGTACGGCCTGTAAGGTGCAGGGAAGAATCTCACTAGAGCAGTTTCTTGAACATGAATTCAAGCTTTATTGCCTATTAGTCAAGAATGCTAAATTGAATCGCGCGGGGGAAAGGGAATAGGGACACGGGCAGTATGTAGTCCTTTGTTGTGCGCGCTTGCATTGAGCGTCCTCATCGTCCTTTATTCTGGAGCGTTGGTTCGACCGCGCCCACTTCGCAAGGTGTAGTACTCTGGCCCGTTAATTGGAAAAGCACGTCATCCGGCAGAGTTCACCCTTTACTTTCCAAGCGTTTTCTCCAATGATGAGCTGTAGCGAAAACAATGTTAGTGACAGGTTTGGATAGCCACAACACGGCCGATAGGACAGTCGGTCTGAACAATAGACGAATCTCTGCTCAAATGGTTCGCAACCGCCTCCAAGAAGCAGAATTGCATGCTCGACGCCCTCACCGTGGGCTGGACCTCACAGACGTACGCCGCTGGAATCGCCTCGCATGGGCTAACGCACACTTCCGGTGGCCCTTGGCACAATGGAGAAATGTGCTGTTCAGAGATGAATTAAGACTCAACTTGTATCACTCGGATGGGAGACGTTGTGTGTGGCGCCGTGTCGGTGAACGGTTTGCTGACACAAATGTCGCCCGGAGAGTCGCCCACGGCGGAGGCGGTGTCATGGTGTGGGCAGGGATTGCACTCAGACAGAGAACTCCATTTCATTTCATCGATGGCAACTTGAACGCCCAAAGGTACCGTGATGAGATCCTTGCACCAACTGTAGTACCGTTTGTCCAACAGCATAATGTCACGTTCCAGCATGATAACGCCCGTCCTCATGTCGCTAGGGTCTGCACCTAGTTCCTCACAGCTCAGAACGTTCAGGTGCTGGACTGGCCCGCATATTCGCCCAACATGTCGCCCATAGAACAAGTTTGGGATGCTCTGGTTCGGCGTATCTGGGACCGTGTTCCAGTCCCAGGTAATGTGCGGCAACTCCGGATAGCGCTCCAGGAGGAGTGGAACAACATTCCATGGGCCACCATAGACACTCTGGTAAACTCCATGCGTAGGAAATGTGTCGCGTAGAGAGATGTGCGTGGCGGACATACGTGATACTAAACTGTGAGATTTATGGTATCCACTCCTGCCCTGTTGAAACTGTTGCCAAACTTTTGATTGTGCGTGTATCAAGGTGTACCGGACATCAATATGTTCAGTATAGATGTCTTTATCATTTCGTAAAATTTGCTGAGGTTCACATTATACCATATGTAATAAAATTCACAAAACATATGGTGGTGCGTTTATATTTTTGTTCAGTGTATTTGCCACTGACTGGGTTAGTTCTCCTGAGAGCAAACTGCAATAAACAAGTACACTAGCCAGCTAGGTTAGTAAGCTGTAATATATACTTATCACATAATTGCAGTACTTTTCCCATAGCACAGCTAATTATATATTTTTGATATAACTTTAGGGTAATATCACTTTCTGCAAAAATGTCATTGGCTGAATGCGTGGGAAAAAAAATCACTCCACATTATGTCACATTTAGCTTAAGTGAATATCAGGTATAACGCTGGTTAATTTGAGCCGCGAGCCAGCAAAGTGCCACTAAGATAACATTTCTTAGCTAGCAAGCTTGTACTCTATACCTATCCATAACCAGTTGTTATAGATGGTTTCAAATTTTGATTAAAGAGCAACACTAAAGATTTGCACTTACTGACTGTGAATGATTGGGAATGATGTTATCCATAACCATAGGATTGAGGAGTTCGGGTACAACTCTACCTAAAGACTGACCCAATCTCCTCTGCCACCCTGTCATCATCTTCATCATCACCACCCTCTCTGGCATTTTTCCATTCATTTGTGTCTGCTGAATATGAATCAGGCTGAATTGACCATGAATTCATCACAAACTGCAGTCAGTACTGTGCCAAATGTGAAAAAAAACGCAAAAATGCCACCTGTTCAAACCTCCGTATCTCCAGGGGCGCACCTTGGATTTTCTTCCATTTCTTTGAACGGATTCCTCTGTTATAGTAGAAAGACCACTGCAAAAATTGTTGATGTGATTTGACCAAATATAAATTTTGCTGTGATAAGGGGTGGGGTAATCTCGAGAATCGCAGTGCACTTTCAGCTTCTTGCACATTTAACTATGCAACATTTTAAGTGTTTTCAATTAGTCAATCACATCCTAAATTGTACTGATTCCTGAATGATAGTTGACATAAAAATAAAATTGCTGATGTGACTTGAACGATAAACATTTCAGAACTGCCTAAATAGGGGTCAGGCAATTTTTGAGAATCACACTTCTTCACATCAATAAAATTTACTGACACCAATTCTTCTAAACTGACTGTAAAATGAAAACTTTGTATCACATGCTATGTTAACAATGTTACTGCTTCCAAAAGAGCTCAACCATGTTCTGTCCCAGTTTATACTGCCGGGCTGTGGGTCCAGTGACATCTGGAGTTGGAACAGTTCGGAGAATGTTATTGAATGACACCCAGCATTTTTCAGAAAAAGGCCATGTTGATGCTTGTGTCCTCTTGTTTCGCTTCATGAAAAACAATAGCAATAATCAGAAATTCCTGATCAATAACTTGTTCAGGTTTCTCCTTGAAACATGACCTACCAGCCTGCATATACTGACCTTTCTGTGAATGTCACATGCATTGATGAAGAACTTACAATCATTGTGATTCAATAATCATTTCCGTGCAAGAAGCTAAAAATGTCAAGCAATTCTGGAGATTACCCCACCTCTGTTCAGACACCTGCAAAATTAATATTGGTCAAAACCAAGGACTGTATAAAAGATGGACGAGGTGATCACCACGTCGCGGGTTCGAGCCTCGGCGTACCCACCGGCAGGGGTCGGCAGCTTTTTCAGAGTAGCGCACAATTGGCTATCGCGCTACAGGGTTACAAATTGGGAAGGGACTGCCGGATTTGGGCATTAGATAACAGCTTTGTTCGTTGCTCCAGCGCCTCCTGTTGGCCAGACGGGCGCTCGTCAGGAAGAATACGGCTTGGTTCATGTCCGGGTATCCTCCGCCCTCGCTCTGAACTTGCGAAGATTCAACCAGCGAGTGTATAAGAATCAGTGGCTGACAGGCACGTGCTTCGGAGGAGAGCCGTGAACTGTCCTCACTATCCTGAGTTGGCAGCAAGGGGTCGCATACGAGCAAGCTTTGTACATAGTTCCCCAATTGGGCATTCCAAATTCGGGTGGGATTGGAGATGCCAAATTTAAAAAAAAAAAAAAAAAAAAAGATGGACGACGCGTCTCCATTCACTCCCATTCAACAAAAATGGAGCCAAAATATCCTCGATTTGGCCGCTGCCTTGTTGCACACATGGAGCCTGAGGCTGCGCAGTAGTGATCGGGGGGTAGAGCCGCGCTATCGAATCCCGCCCACGCACACAGCCGAACAGCCCCCTGAACTTTTCACCTGGTCTGTCAGCTGCGCTATTAACGTAAGTGCCCGCCATGGCCAGCTCTCACAGGGTGACGGCGCAGGAAGCTAGAAGGACCGAACGACTGCCGGTATTATTAATATTCGTAGGCTCGTTCAAAAGGTAAATGGACTCATTTGCTAAACAGACACCACATAGTCATCTGTTTCGAAATTAGTTGAAGTACCTAACTGGCTATCTACGATATCTTGTAACTGAATCTTGTTTAACTAGCTAGGTTTGTAGCTAATTACATAAAGTAACGCTACAGATTTTTGCCACATCTCGGCCATAAGCTAGCTCCAGTCAATGTTCTCCACCGTCACTTACCCAGTATTGCGAGTGGCGAGCATATTAACGCCGACTTTCGTTGTATTTTCTAAATCACATTCCACCGGGAAAGTGCAATTTCGTATGCGCATGTACGAGCTGACTTTTAATTTTTAATTACCTTGAATTTCTCAACATGTTAGAACGCTAGATCGAGTTTTGTATTAAAATACTCTGTCCTTCTAACCAAAGTTAGCTTGCTGTGTCTCACTGCTAGCTAACGTTGTATTTCTTAGAAATGTTCACAATTGAAGATAACCATCATGGCCAGGCTTGGGGGACCGGCAATTCATTCTCTGTGATAGTTAACTTAGCAATGCAATACCCCTCCACGTTCTTTTATGTGGACTCGATGTATTTGAATGCATCGATAGTAATTGTTAAATTTTTTTATCCTCATTTTTAGTCGAAGATATGGACGCTGCATCCTCCACAGAGGCAAAGAGTATGTATTAATCTCATGGGAATATCTGAAAACCGACGCCTGTGGTTATTTAAGCATAAGACTTTTCGCGGGAGAATGTCGTAAAAACTGGTTTATAACATTTAGTCACATCCATTTCATGCATAAAAAGCACAATACCACCAGATAAAATATGGAAAAATATAAATATTAAATTTGCTAAATTGCGCAAAAAGCCAGCAGAAGTGTTTAATTTAAAGTTGACTTTTGCACTTTACAACCAACAGGGCCAAAGATTTTCCGCCATGGGGAAAACCATGCAAGGGGGACCATCGGGACCAACCTAGGTCTGGATGCCCAGGTCCAGTTGTTTGGCTGGGGTGGCATGGTTTGGGGAAACCTCCTCCCCTTTATCCACCTGTGTCTGAGAGGAAGAGCTGTGCCGGAGGTCCTGCTGATCCACTGTGGCGGCAATGACCTCGGAAAAATCAAGAGTGTGAAGCTTGTCGCAGGGATCAAGCAGGACTTGGAAGATCTTCATCGGCAGTTCCCTCGGATGAAGATCATCTTCTCTGCCATCACCCAGCGATGCCGGTGGAGGTCTTCCCATCCACAGAAGATCGACAAAGCCCGGCGATATGATAACAGTTTAATGGCTACTTTTGTTTCGTGTATTGCTGGAGAGATTTTGCATCATCCTCAGATAAAGCATAGAGATCCTGGCCAATTTTTGCACGATGGAGTTCATTTCACCCCTTTGGGAAATGATATATTTTTTAAATAACATTGCCCTGTGTCTGAAAGACCAAATCCAGTAGGGTGATGCTGGATTTGGATTTTCAAAATAATTTATGGGCGCAAAAAAAAGGTCATAGTTTGTTTGCTTTATGTGATGTTTGATGCACTTTTTAATTTATTTTATACTAGCCATCATACTTGTTTTCCCAGCTCTTCCTCTCCATCCACCTTCCTTTCTCTCTTCCTTCCTCCAAACCATTTGCTTTTCCCCAGCCTTTCCACCTGATGGCCCCCTTCATGTTTCCCCACGGCGAATGTAGCCAGTGTGTTGTTGATGGGCCACAGACAAGTGGATGCAGTGTGGTTTTTGTTTCAATAAATTTTTTTAAATTTTACACTAATTTGCATGCCTGATTTACTGCAGCAGAGGACATAGTATATGTGAAAGAATTCCAGAGTGAAGTTTTTGCTCAATGTAAATGTAAAGACCTTTATTGTACATTACAGGTTTAATTTACCAGCACCACAGAAAATGTGAATTCAATTACATAACATTTCTCATGTGCTACCAGTCCAAGCACAGATGATGAGTATGTTGGAAAAATGAAGGCTCAATGGTCAATATGAACAGCTTTTAGATGCATTTTTTTTTTTTTTTAAAGGGACAGTTTATGCCAATCTTCGAAGACGACGGCATATATGAAAGGTGACACAGACGGAACAAGCATACATAAGAGAAGCCAGTTACAAGTCCATTATTATTCAATCAACATGGACTTATTTTTATCGTCCAACAGAACCATTGCAGTTTTGACAAGCATTTTTTTCAGGTTTTCATTTACAAATTACTCCAGAAGTATTCTCCAGCAATACAATGGAATAATTGCTTGTGGCATGCACCAATTCTTCACTGGGTAATGCTGAGGTCTGAATTTGACGGCGGCTTCTGTAATCACATGGTTAAAAAAAAAAAAAAAAAATTATTTGTGAAGCTTATGTCAGAAACCTGAAGAGCAGTCTGCCCAACCATGACAACAGTAAAATTGAATTCCAACCCACACATCTGGCAATTTTTCATATGGCAGGTTTGACATACATAAAAAAAAAAAATAGAATGGGGTTGATAATGCAGCTTTTTATACTTCAAAACTAAATTCTTCCTGCTGCCTATTCACATTACTTTTTATGTGGGGTTACATGGTACAGCAAGTCTGATACAGAAATACTCCACCAGTCAAAAAACAGCTGCACACTCAAATATTGAGCTGAAAACACTGTAGCTTGAATTATAGCACAAATTCCTTGTGTTATTCTCTTGACAATTGTATGCTAGGTCACAACATTTACTTTCAATCGAAATTACATCAACTATGGCTGAGATCTTGCATTGATAGTTGAATGAATTTGAGAAATACAATGCAGTGTGGTTGGACTGAGTTTGCAGATCAGTACCTGTAAAAAGGAATATTCAAGTATACAGTAAAGTCAGAATTTCTTTGTATGATCCCATCTTACTTTTAATCACTATTCAATATCAAATGTATATTATAGCACATTACCTAAAAAGCGGCCACTCATACAAATTCGCCAAGGGTCCTTTCAATGCAGCATCTGCAGTGCAGTGAGCCTAGAACAGGGACACAGACAAGCGTTACGGTTTTCTGACTGCAGATGAAACAAATGAAGCACAAGCCCAGGAAATTTATACTGGAGCTGGTATCCTCAGAACTCTTAATTCAGTTTAAAAAGGACTGCACAAAGACTTTTTCTCAACCTCTTTATCTGAACAGCATTCTACAGAGTAAGCAAGCAAACTTTGAATGATATAAATTTCCATATGACTTCTTGAATTTTGGAAAGACAAAACTGCATTTCAGATTTGTATTTTTGAGCACAAAACAGCTATAAAAAGACGAAATTGTACTTCTGAAGACAAAATATTTTTGAGCACTTTAATAAGAAATTTCTGGTCCTCGCTCAAAACGTTAATAGCAGTAAGTAATGTTACAAATAATTTCTGCTGCTTATGATCGTTGCTCCTCATCATCACATGGACTGAATGCAAGGCTTGAATTGAGGTGTTTCCAAACAAGCAAAACTTGTGCTGTAAGTAGCTTTAACACACTTGGCTTGAAAATCAGACGGCAAATTTCAAAAGAACGTCCAATATACTTTTTTTCAAGAAATTATAAAGCTGATCAAGGAAAATATTATCTTGTCATTGAGCAACTCCCAAAATCAGCTCTGACCGTCTGAATTAATATACTGAAAGCATTACCTTAAAAGATGCGTTTCGTTGGCTTAATTAATTAATCATAAACTGCCGTGTGCAGGGTCAGTTAACGTTAACTGAAGTCAGCTAGCTCGCTAGTTAATGTTAAGGTCACTCGATAGCAAGATGATTAATGTATACGTTACGCAACATCCATTGCGCTACAAACAATTTTTAAATGATATTCTTCTCGGTTTACACCATTCCCTCATTTACAGTTTTTGCCCATCTCCTTCCAGGCCAAACTCGAAATGTTGTCAGGTTTTCCCCGATACTTCGTCCGATCAATCTTTTAAGAGTTATCGTTAACTAGCCAATTCCACTGAAGTAAATGCTTTGATTCCAGCCGTAATTTCATCCGAAACCTGCCGAATTCACATTGAAATTATTGATAAATTGAATCCGCTTTCGGTATGCTTCATTTTTGTCATATTGTCGTTGGTAAAATAGTCTTTACCTCCTCGATCCAATTAGTACTCCTTGCAGTTTTAGCTGCTGTCCGTAAGTTTGCAACATAAGGTTGGACTTAAGTCGTGTTAACGTTACCCACTGAAAAACAAGAAGTTCGCTTGCTGATGCTTACGGAAACACACGAACCTAGGAGCTCATCTACTGAACGGTAGCTGCTACAGCGTTTAACCTTTATTAGCCTAAGCGACATTAATCAGAATTCATACCGGGCCAAGTGACTCGCAAACTCGGTTCGTTCTAAAATTCCGAGATGCAGAAGGCGGAACTGGAAGCTAAAGGCTGAACCTACTGCGGCACTGGCTCAAAATTTCAAGTTCAAGTACATAAGATCGAAATTATATGACACCGTGCCGTTAACTTCATTCAAAAGCTTACCTTAATAGCTTTTCTCTAAAATTAAAAATGCAGCGTTCTATTTTGCCAGTTACAAATGGCTACCGATCACTATTTTTTCCCCATATTAATCGTAAACGTTTGCTAGTCTGCTTGCTGTCTTAACGTAGCCAAGGTAGCTAGCTTACTTGGTAATAACTTAACTGACCGTACTACTTCATCAAACAAAAAATAAAATTAACTTACCGAAAAACTGGAAAGATCCTTTAGATCGGTCTGGACGATTAGTGCAATTCACTGCAGAGCAACTCATTTCGTCGTTGTTAGTTGCAATCGGTACTGCTAGAAGCACAACCGCTGTCACCTAGCCCTATGAAAAATTTCAGATAACGTTAAGTCTCCTGTCGACGTTCCCACTCCAGTTCTGCGTAAAATTACTATTCACGAAACGAAATCCGCAGGGGGCAGGGGCTATCGAGACTCAGTCTACGCACTGCAGTTGTCAATCACTGCTGTTTATTATGACTACACGCCCCTTTTGCATAATATCTAATCAAAAGTTTACAGCAAATTTTTCAGAAAAATTGACGCTAGAATATATATCAGCATGGTAAGAACTTCCTAAAAATGAAGAAATCATCTTCAGAAATTCATTATTTTTCATGCACGCAATTTTTCCTATCTAGCATTTCTGCCCTTCTCTAACATGGAGGGGGCGGGCTTATAATTTGTACTGCAGCCTGCCAGTAGTTGGCGATCGAGACGCTTTTGCTTCACTTTTCAGGAGACGTTCGGCCGTCCATCTTTAATACAGTCCTTGGTCAAAACACATCAACAATTTTTGCAGTGGTCTTTCTACTATAACAGAGGAATCAGTTCAAAGAAATGGAAGAAAATCCAAGGTGCGCCCCCTGGAGATACGGAGGTTTGAACAGGTGGCATTTTAGTGTTTTTTCACATTTGGCACAGTACTGACTGCAGTTGGTGATGACTTTAGCCTGATTCATATTCAGCAGATACAAATGAATGGAAAAAATTCCAGAGAGCCTATGCTGGTGTAACAGGTTTAGTGCTTCCACTTGCCATTGTTGAATGTGTAATGGTGATCTGCACCTTTAAGGAAATAGTTGCTATGGGAATGATGCGTTTTGCTCTTCCCAGTTCGTCTTGCCCGCGCAAGTGGTAGGTTATGAGTTTAACACACTGGAGAAAAACTTGATATTTTAATCATTTTACTTACATACTTATTCCTTGTTTCAATGTATATGTACCTAGGATTTGATAGACCATTATATGAGAAGAAGAATTGTGTGTTTGGGGCATCTGTCCAATAAGTATTAAACTGTTAGCCTGTAAAGTCTATATTCTGTGTATGCTAACGTAAGCATCTCTATACCCTTAGCGGCAGCATTGCCAGATTGGACCGTGTGATACAACTTCTTTTGTCTATCTATCTTCAGGTACATGTTTGTTTTCATTAATATACATAGTCTGCTCTGCCCAGTTCGTCTTGCCCGCGCAAGTGCGGCAGCATTGCCAGATTGGACCGTGTGATACAACTTCTTTTGTCTATCTATCTTCAGAATAAAACTGTTAACTGGGAGTTTGCATCTGCTGCTTCGACACAACGCATGACATCTGTTACACTGGGGTTTATATTGGGGGTGCTGTGGGGACCTAAACATGGAACTGCCTGAACAAAAGGCACTTTTGGTGTCCTCATAGCTCCACTACCAAGAAAGATAAAGTGAAATGGACTGCATTTCACGATTAAGCAGTATATCATTAGCCTAGATGCAAAGTTTCAAAACTGTAGGTGTAACAATAAAAGAGTTATGCCATGTTAAATGTTAATTGACAAAAAAACTGACGGACAGTACCCTTCGAAAATAATTCACCAAAAATTCCTTTTTGGTCCGAATGAGCTGAAATTTGGGATTTGTCAGTGATGTATACAGCTGCATACAAAAAATTTGCAAAATTGAGAAGGTGGTGATTAGACCCATTTGATGATCTGACATGAAATGACCCAGCAACAACAGCAGACTCAGTCTACCCCCAACATTACCATTGTCCTGCATTACCAAACTGTATTCTGTATTCAGAGAGCAGTGTGTCCTCACAGAACAAAGTGGTGGCAGCCAGTGCTCTCTGATTTGTCCTGGCTTTTTATTCCTTTTAACTCTCTTGAAACAGGTACTAGTTGTGCTGCACAAAAAGTGGTTTCATCACTTTGTACTTTTGCTTATGTGTTTGGGCCTTGAGCCTGAACAGTAGCATCTGTATTTATTTATTATACATGATTTTTGTGTTTGCTTTTTATTTTAGCTGCTGTCACGCAGTGGGACAGTTCTGCAGCAGAGCCCAGATAAGAACTGCAGCAGCTGACCAACGCAAACATGCCCCAGGGGGAGTGGGGGGGAGGTGGATATAAGAAATAAAAACATTGTTAGCAGCTGTAATAGAATAATACTGCAACCAGTTCTTTTGCCATATAAATGAAGAGTTACAAATATTATATTCGACTGTAGACAAGACGGGCGGCATGGTGGCACAGTGGTTAGTCATGGGTTCGAATCTGGCCTGGAGCCTTTCTGTGTGGAGTTTGCATTTTCTCCCAGTGTTCGCGTGGGTTTCCTCCAGGTACTCCAGTTTCCTCCCACAGTCCAAAGACACGCATATCAGGTTAATTGGAGACACTAAATTGCCCATAGGTATGAGTGTGAGAATGAATGGTGTGTGAATGGTGTGTGTGCCCTGCGATGGATTGGCAAGCTGTTCAGGGTGGGTGGGCCCCTAACTCTGCCCGTAGCCAGCTGGGATAGGCTCCAGCGCCCCATGACCCTAGTGAGGAATAAGCGGGTATAGAAAATGAATGAATGTGGACAAGACTTTGAGGGTCTTTCACCTGTTGTTTGGGATGTGGTACTGCAGCTTAAGTAGTTCAAATGTGTTCCAGGTATCAGTCCAATGAAATGACACCATGCATGAAAGTGTTTAAAAAAAATTTAAAAAAAAAAAAAAAGTGTTTTTCAGATTGTGTTAAAATTAGATTTTCTGATCCGTTCCGATGACGTTAAGATTGAATATAAATTTGTGTGTTTTACACACTTTACATTTATACACTTTGGTACAGGTGAGAGAAATGCATTTGACTCACATAAGTAATTTCTTGGAGTGGTCAGTTTGCTGTCAAAGGTGTGAATGGTTGCAAAGCTATACATTTTTTACATAGTGATGGTGATCAGTTGAAGTCAGTGCATTTCAGTGAAGGGCACTACTTTTACCAGCTGTTCTCCCCAGTTACCCAATTTGAATGTGAAATGTGAAAGAATGCCACGAGATGGCAGTATTGACCTTTTTTTTGTTAAGCCCAGTCTGGAGCTAACTTTGGACATGTCCTGGGCATGTCTGAGAGGGGAAAGTCCCAGAGAATTGACAAAAGTCTGGAAGGTGGGAGGGGGCTGCAAAAGAGTATATAAGGAGAAAAATTGAGAGAGTAAAGTAGTAGGATAAATTGCAAGGAGAAGGATACATTTGACCAGACCTGTCACTCATTTCAAGTCCTGTGAAGCTTTTTATGGATTTTTGCCTGTTTAGAAGCATTTTCCTGTCCCAGAACATCACTCAAAGAAACCCCATCTCTGTACCTATCTCATTTTTTAATATAATCAACTTGGTCAGTGCTTTATTTTTATTAAATCTGCTCAAGTTCTAACATCCTTTGCTGTCTTTTATGTCATAACAAATTGGGGCCACAACAAATTGGGGGCTCAAGTCCGGGATAGACCACTGTGTGAGTCATTTGTTGAAAATCTAACATTTCAAATTGTGAAATTGTTTTTTTTGTAATTTTGTAATTTTGTAATTTTCCTATACATATATACAGTGCTGTGAAAAAGCCCCCTTCCTGATTTCTTCTTTTTTTGAATATTTCTCACGCTTAAATGTTTCAGATGATCAAACAAATTTAAATTTTAGACAAAGACAATCCGAGTCAATACACTCAAGAAAAATATAAACGCAACACTTGTTTTTGCACCCATTTGTCATGAGATGGACCCAAAGATCTAAAATTCATTCCAGATACACAATATTACCATTTCTCTGAAACATTGTTCACAAATCTGTCTAAATGTGTGATAGTGAGCACTTTTGCTTTGCTGAGACAATCCATCCCACCTCACAGGTGTGCCACATCAAGATGCTCATCAGACACCATGATTAGTGCACAGGTGTACCTTAGACTGTCCACAATAAAAGGCCACCCTGAAATGTGCAGTTTTTGCTTTATTGGGGGTCTGGGGACTCAGAACCAGTCAGTATCTGGTGTGAGCACCATTTGCCTCATGCAGTGCAACACATCTTCTTCGCATAGAGTTTATCAGATTGTCAATTGTGGCCTGTGGAATGTTGGTCCACTCCTCTTCAATGGCTGTGCGAAGTTGCTGGATATTAGTGGGAACTGGTACGCGCTGTCGTATACGCCAGTCAAGCACATCCCAAACATGTTCAATGGGTGACATGTCCAGTGAGTATGCTGGCCATGCAAGAACTGGGACATTTTCAGCTTTCAAGAATTGTGTACAGATCCTTGTAACATGGGGCCATGCATTGTCTTGCTGAAACATGAGGTGACTCCTTGAGAGAGGCTGGACTCTCTTCTACTCTGGAGTTGCCCGCGGTGAGAGGCGGCGGGCTGGTGTGGGTTTGCTTATAGCCCCCCAGCTTAGCCGTCAGGTGTTGGAGTTTTCCCCAGTGAACGAGAGGGTCGCTGCCCTGCGCCTTCGGGTCGGGGACAGGTGCCTCACTCTCATTTCGGCTTATGGGCCGAATGGCAGTGCAGAGTACCCGACCTTCTTGGAGTCCGTAGGAAGGGTACTGGAAAGTGCTCCGACTGGGGACTCCATCGTTCTGCTGGGGGACTTCAATGCCCAAGTGGGTAGCGACAGTGTTACCTGGAGGGGTGTGATTGGGAGGAACGGCCTCCCCGATCTGAACCCGAGTGGTGCTCTGTTATTGGACTTCTGTGCTAGTCACGGTTTGTCCATAACGAACACCATGTTCAAGCATAAGGGTGTCCATCAGTGCACGTGGCACGAGGACACCCGAGGTCGGAGGTCAATGATCGACTTTGTGGTCGTGTCATCTGACCTCCAGCCGTATGTCTTGGACACTCGGGTGAAGAGAGAGGCTGAGCTGTCCACTGATCACCACCTGGTGGTGAGTTGGATCCGCTGGCGGAGGAGGAAGCTGGATAGACTTGGCAGGCCCAAACGTGTTGTGAGGGTTTGTTGGGAACGTCTAGCGGAACCCTCTGTCAGAGGGGTTTTCAACTCTCACCTCCGGCAGAGCTTTGACCAGATCCCAAGGGAGGCTGAAGACAATGAGTCTGAATGGACCATGTTCTCCACCTCCATTGTTGATGCGGCTGTTCGGAGCTGTGGCCGTAAGGTTTCCGGTGCCTGTCGTGGCGGCAATCCCTGAACTCGGTGGTGGACACCGGAAGTAAGGGATGCCGTCAAGCTGAAGAAGGAGTCTTATCGAGCTTGGCTAGTTTGCGGGACACCTGAGGCAGCTGACCGGTACCGGCAGGCTAAGCGTGCTGCGGCCCGGGCGGTGGCGGAAGCAAAAACTTGGGTATGGGAAAAGTTCGGGGAGGCCATGGAGGAGGACTATCGGTCGGCCCCGAAGAAATTCTGGCAAACCGTTCGGCGCCTCAGGAGGGGAAAGCAGTACCCTGCCAACACTGTTTACAGTGGAGGTGGGGAACTGTTGACTTCGACTGGGGATATTGTCGGCCGGTGGAAGGAATACTTCGAGGACCTCCTCAATCCCGCTGTTACACCTTCCGTAGAGGAAGCAGAGGCTGGGGACTCAGAGGCTGACTCATCCATCACTCGGGCTGAAGTCACTGAGGTAGTTCGGCAGCTCCTCGGTGGCAAGGCACCGGGGGTGGATGAGATCCATCCTGAGTACCTCAAGTCTCTGGATGTAGTAGGGCTGTCTTGGTTGACACGCCTCTGCAGCATCGCGTGGCAGTCGGGGACAGTGCCTCTGGATTGGCAGACCGGGGTGGTGGTTCCTCTATTTGAAAAGGGGGACCGGAGGGTGTGCTCCAACTGTAGGGGGATCACACTTCTCAGCCTCCCGGGTAAAGTCTATTCCAGGGTGCTGGAGAGGAGAATCCGGCCGATAGTCGAACCTCGGATTCAGGAGGAACAATGCGGTTTTCGTCCTGGTCGTGGAACACTGGACCAGCTCTATACCCTCCGCAGGGTGCTTGAGGGTGCATGGGAGTTTGCCCAACCTGTTCACATGTGTTTTGTGGACTTGGAGAAGGCATTCGACCGTGTCCCTCGTGGCATTCTGTGGGAGGTGCTTCGGGAGTATGGAGTCCGGGGCCCTCTACTAAGGGCCGTGCGGTCTCTGTATGACCGGAGCAGGAGCTTAGTTCGCATTGCCGGCAGTAAGTCAGACCTGTTCCCGGTGCATGTTGGACTCCGGCAGGGCTGCCCTTTGTCACCGGTTCTGTTCATTATTTTTATGGACAGAATTTCTAGGCGCAGCCAGGGGGCGGAGGGAGTCCGGTTTGGGGACCACAGGATCTCATCTCTGCTTTTTGTGGATGATGTTGTCCTGTTGGCTCCTTCGAATCAGGACCTTCAGCATGCACTGGGGCGGTTTGCAGCCGAGTGTGAAGCGGCTGGAATGAGAATCAGCACCTCCAAGTCCGAGGCCATGGTTCTCGACCGGAAAAAGGTGATATGTTCCCTCTGGGTTGGAGGAGAGTTCTTGCCTCAAGTGGAGGAGTTCAAGTATCTTGGGGTCTTGTTCACGAGTGAGGGAAGGATGGAGCGTGAGATTGACAGACAGATCGGTGCAGCGGCAGCAGTAATGCGGTCGTTGTACCGATCTGTCGTGGTGAAGAAGGAGCTGAGCCGAAAGGCAAAGCTCTCGATTTACCAGTCAATCTACGTTCCTACCCTCACCTATGGCCATGAACTCTGGGTCATGACCGAAAGAATGAGATCTCGGGTACAAGCGGCTGAAATGGGTTTCCTCCGCAGGGTGGCGGGCCGCTCCCTTAGAGATAGGGTGAGGAGCTCTGTCACCCGGGAGGAGCTCAGAGTAGAGCCGCTGCTCCTCCACGTCGAGAGGGGCCAGCTGAGGTGGCTCGGGCATCTTTATCGGATGCCCCCTGGACGCCTTCCTGGGAAGGTGTTCCGGGCATGCCCCACCGGGAGGAGGCCCCGGGGAAGACCCAGGACACGCTGGAGGGACTATGTCTCTCGGCTGGCCTGGGAACGCCTCGGGATACCCCCGGAAGAACTGGAGGAAGTGTCCGGGGAGAGGGAAGTCTGGGCATCCCTACTTAGACTGCTGCCCCCGCGACCCGGCCCCGGATAAGCGGTTGAAAATGGATGGATGGATGGAACATGAGGTGATGTTCATGGATGTATGGCACAACAATGGGCCTCAGGATCTCATCACGGTATCTCTGTGCATTCAAAATGCCATCAATAAAATGCACCTGTGTTCTTCCATAACAGAGGCCTGCCCATACCATAACCCCACCACCACCATGGGCCACTCGATCCACAACATTGACATCAGCAAAGCGCTCACCCACACGACGCCACACACGCTGTCTGCCATCTGCCCTGAACAATGTAAACCGAGATTCATCCGTGAAGAGAACACCTCTCCAACGTGCCAGACGCCATCGAATGTGAGCATTTGCCCACTCAAGTCTGATACGGCGACGATCTGGAGTCAGGTTAAGACCTCAATGAGGACGACGAGCATGCAATTGAGCTTCCCTGAGACGATTTCTGACAGTTTGTGCAGAAATTCTTTGGTTATGCAAACCAATTGTATCAGCAGCTGTCTGAGTAGCTGGTCTCAGACGATCTTGGAGGTGAACCTGCTGGATGTGGAGGTCCTGGGCTGGTGTGGTTACACGTGGTCTGCGGTTGTGAGGCCGGTTGGATGTACTGCCATATTCTCTGAAACGCCTTTGGAGGCGGCTTATGGTGGAGAAATATACATTCAATGCCCGAGCAACAGATCTGGTTGACATTCCTGCTGTCAGCATGCCAATTGCAAGCTCCCTCAATGCTTGTGCCATCTGTGGCATTTTGCTGTGAGACAAAACTGCACATTTCAGAGTGGCCTTTTATTGTGGGCAGTATAAGGTACACCTGTGCACTAATCATGGTGTCTGATGAGCATCTTAATGTGGCACACCTGTGAGGTGGGATGGATTGTCTCAGCAAAGCAAAAGTGCTCACTATCACACATTTAGACAGATTTGTGAACAATGTTTGAGAGAAATGGTAATATTGTGTATCTGGAATGAATTTTAGATCTTTGAGTCCATCTCATGACAAATGGGAGCAAAAACAAAAGTGTTGCGTTTATATTTTTGTTGAGTGTACAAAATGCAGTTTTCAAATGATGAGTTCATTTATTTAGGGTAAAAATCTATTCAAACCTACCTGGCCCGATGTGAAAAGGTAATTGCCCCCTAAATCCTAATAACTGGTTGTGCCACCCTTGGCGACAACAACTGCAATCAAATGTTTGCAATAACTGGGAATGAGTCTTTCACATCACTGGGGAAGAATTTTCGCCCACTCTCCTTGGCAGAATTATTTGAATTCAGCCACATTGGCGGGGTTTTGTGCATGAATGGCCTGTTTAAAGTTATGCCATTGCATCTCAGTAGGATTTAAGCCCGTACTTTGACAAGCTACTCCAAAATCTTCATTTCATTTTTTTTAAGCCATTCAGAGGTGGACTTGCTGGTGTGTTTCAGATCGTTGTCCTGCTGCATAACCCAAATGCACCTGAGCTCGAGATCACAATCAGAGGGTTGGACATTCTCCTTCAGGATTTTCCTGTAGAGAGCAGAATTCATGGTTCCATCAATTATGACAAGTCGTCCAGGTCCTGAAGCAGCAAAGCAGCCCCAAAATATCACGCTACCTCCACCGTGTTTGACCTCTGGTATGATGTTCTTTTTATGAAATGCTGTGTTAGTTTTACGCCTGATGTAATGGGACGCCCTCCTTTCAAAAAGTTCAACTTATGTCTCGTCAGTCCACAGAATTTTTTCCCAAAAGTCTTGGGGATCATCAAGATGTATTTTGGCAAATGTGAGACGAGCCCTTGTTTTCTTTTTGGTCAGCAGTTGTTTTCACCTTGGAACTCTCCCATTTTTGCCCAGTCTCTGTCTTATTGTTGAATCAATAACACTGACTTTAACTGAGGCAAGTGAGGCCTGCAGTTCTTCAGATGTTGTTTTGGGTTTTTTTGTGACCTCCTGAATGAGTAGTTGATGCGCTCTTGGAGTGATTTTAGTAGGCCGGCCACTCCTGGGAAGGTTCACCACTGTTCCAAGTTTTCTCCATTTGTGGATAATGGCTCTCACCGTGATTCGACGGAGTCCCAGAGCCTGAGAAAAAGGCTTTGCAACCCTTACCAGACTGATAGATGTCAATTTCTTTGTTTCTCATCTGTTCTTGAATTTCTTTCGTTCGCGGCATGACAGGTTGCATTTTGAGATCTTTTAGCCTACTTCACTTTGTCGGACAACTTCCATTGAAGTGATTTTTTGATTGAACTGGTCTGGCAGTAGTCCATTCTGGGTGTGGCTAGTGAAACTGGACTCAAAAAAATGTGGTTGATCACAGTTAATTCACGATTTAACAAGGGGGGCAATTACTTTTTCACATAGGGCCAGGTAGGTTTGGATATCTTTTCCCCCTCAATAAATGAAATCATCATTTAAAAACTGCATTTTGTATTTAATTGGGTTATCTTTTCCTTATTTTAAAATTTGTTTGATGATCTGAAACATTTAAGTAGGAAAAATATCTAAAAAAGTAAGAAATCAGGAAGGGGGCAATTACTTTTTCACGGCACTGTATATATATTGACAGATCAACAGCAATGGATGATTTCTTGGCATCACCAACCGTAGAGGTTTTGAAGTCTTTTAAAAAGACAGAAGTGCTAGAAATATGCAAACATTTAGAGCTGACAGAGGTAAAACCAGCCATGCGAAAAGCAAGACTGGCTAGAGAGATTGTTGAAAATTACATTGATGAAAATCTGTTTGCACCAGGAGATCTGGAACAGTTTCCAGTGGAAAATCCAAAAATGCTTGAGACTGAAAGAGAAGAAAAACAAAGAGAATTTGAGAGGGCAGAAAGAGAGGAAAAAGAAAAACGAAGGCAATTTGAGTCAGAAAAATTAGCAAGAGAGAGAGAGATAGAGGAAAGAGCAGAAAGAGAGAGACAGAGACAGAGAGATTTTGATTTACAGAAATTAGATCGAGAAGAAAGGCTCCAAATGGAGCAACTAAAAATTAAAATGGAAGCGGAGAGCAAATTTTGTGCTAGCCAGGAAAAACTGGTGCCTCCATAATCCGAGAAGGAGGTTGATAAGTATTTCCAGTGCATCAAGAAGGTAGCTAAGAGTTGTCAGTGGCTAAAGGAACACTGGCCTCTGATGTTGCAAATTGCCCTCAAGGGTAAAGCTCAACAAGCCTATTCGGCTTTGTCTGCATATGATTCTTCTGATTATGAGGTTGTCAAAAAGGTTATTTTGACAGCTTATGAGTTGGTCCCAGAGGCTTACCGACAGAAATTCAGAGGTCTGAAGAAATCTGGAAATCAGACTTATGTGGAATTTGCTAACGAGAAGAAGGTTTGCTTTGAGCGCTGGTGTACTTCTATGGAGGTCAAGGATGATTTCAACTCACTAAAAGAGATGGTGTCAGTTGAAGAATTCAAGAACTGTGTTAAGGATGATATTAAGGCCTACCTTAATGAGAAGCAAGCACTGAATTTGCAATCAGCAGCCAAATTTGCAGACGAATATGTTCTCACACTTAAGTCCAATTTTCAGTAACAATAGATGGTCCCAATTTCAGAAAAAAGGTAACGGTGATACCCAAGATTCCTCACCCAAAGACAAAGACAAATCTGGTGATGGTGCTCAGAAATCCAGTAACAGGTTTGATCAAAGTGTGAAAGCTGACAGTGACAGAAGTGGTCTAGTTTGCAATTATTGTAAGAAATCTGGTCATGTTACAACTAACTGTTGGTTCCTTAAAGCTAAGAAAGAAAAAGAAAAGGATACCAAACCCAATGCCTTTGTGAAAAAAAGATTTGAAACCCCTGTGGTAGATGACCAATCTGCTAAATTGCCTGCTCCTTGTGGGGCTAAGAAGCCTGATACTACTGACTTTGTGAGGGAGGAATTTCTTCCATTTCTGTCAGAGGGATTTGTGGCTCTGAATGAGCACACTACTCCTGTCCCTATACATATCCTATGGGATACCGGAGCTTCTCAGTCACTTTTGTTGATGGACTCCTCGGAGTTACGTGATGAGACAGCTTCTGGGGATTTCATACTTGTACAAAGTATTGAAGGGAGGACTGTATCTGTACATCTGCGCTCTGTATTCTTGAAGTCAGATTTAGTTACAGGACAGGTAAAGGTGGGACTTATGTCAAGTCTACCTATCAAGGGTGTTTCTCTGTTGCTAGGCAATGACCTGGCTGGGGGCAATGTAGTTCCCCCTGTTCATCTTACTTCACAGCCGAGCACTGAAGATGGGGATGAAGACCCATCTCTGTATCCTTCCTGTGCAGTGACCCGTGCTATGGCCAAGAAGGCTCAGGAAGAAGATGATGTGGTGCCGTCCAGCACATTGAATAGTCATGACTCAGGTGGTTCGCCTCATGACTCTGTTCGGCCTACTATGGTTTCTCCGTTTGAGGACTTATCAGACACTTTTATCAGTTCTCTGTTCAGCCAGCCAGATGGGCCTGGTGAATCTAATGTGTCTGGAGACTTGTCTCTCTCCAGAAAGCAGTTGATTCAGGAGCAAAAAAATGATCCTGAAATTTGTGTACTTAAGAGAGCCCTTCCTGATAAAGAAATAGACGCAGTTCCAGTTGGGTATTATCTCAAGGATGGTGCGTTGATGCGGAAGTGGCGCCCTCCTAATATCCCTGCCAATGCAGATTGGGCAGTGGTCAAGCAAATTGTTGTTCCGAAGGTCTACAGGAATGAGATCTTAACAATGGCTCATAGTTTAGCTTTAGGAGGTCATCTTGGCATTAACAAGACTGTTGATAAGATCATGAAACACTTCTTCTGGCCTGGACTTCGGAAAGATGTTTCCAACTTTTGCAAAACCTGTCACACTTGTCAGGTAGTTGGAAACCACCGGTTAGACCGACCTGTAGCTCCATTGCAGCCTATCCCAGCATCTGGGGAGCCCTTCTCTAAGGTCATTGATGATTGTGTTGGTCCATTACCCAAGACTAGATTTGGAAATCAGTACTTGTTGACAATCGTGTGCATCTGTCAGATTCCCTGAAGGCATACCTCAATGCAACATCAAGGCAACTGCAATCTCGAAGGCTTTGATAAAGTTTTTCACGTTGTTTGGCCTTCCCAGGGAAATTCAGTCAGACCAAGGTAGCAATTTCACTTCCGGATTGTTTTAGCAGGTTGTGTATGAACTTGGTGCGAAGCAGATTCTTTCTAGTGCCTATCATCCAGAGAGTCAGGGTGCCTTAGAGCGGTTTCATTCCACTCTCAAGACAATGATGAGGACTTATTGTTATGATGACGAGAAAGACTGGGATGATGGTGTTCATTTGCTGTTGTTTGCAGCTAGAGAAGTAGTGCAGGAGTCTACTGGATTAAGTCCGTTTGAGCTCATGTTTGGCCATGAAGTGAGAGATCTTTTGCTGTTGTTGAGTGAACAATGGCAAGAGAAAGAGTCGCCTATTAGTCTGTTAGACTATGTTCGCTAGTTCAAGGAAAGACTGCGTGCAGCGTGTGACCTAGCCAAAGAGAACTTGAAATCATGTCAGGGAAAAATGAAAACTTAGCATGATCAAAAGGCTAGAAGCCGTGAGTTTAAACCAGGAGACAAGGTCCTTGTGTTGTTTCCCTTGCAGTCCAATCCATTGTAGGGTAGATTTCATAGTCCATATGAAATTCTAACAAAACTCAATGATCTCAATTACATTGTAAAGACTCCAGATAGAAGAAAGCCAAAACAGTTGTCATTACCATGCATTAACAACATTAACATGCTGAAGGAATGTTAATCCTATCATGATAGGAATGCTAGGGTTGCAGCTGTCACTACAGATCCTCCTATGGCTGAGACTTGTGAAGATGAGGGGGAGTTTCAAGATGATGAACCTAGAATTAAAGCTGAAGTTCTTTCATGTAAATTGTCAAATTCTGAAGTCTTGCAAAATCTTGATGTAAAACTCCAGCATTTAGAACCCTCACAGAAAGATCAGTTTGAGAGGTTGATCAAGAAATATAAAGATCTATTTCCTGATGTTCCAAAGAGAGTTTCTATAGCCTCTCATGATGTAGATGTTGGTGATGCCAATCCAATAAAACAGCATCTGTACCGGATGAATCCTGAAAAGAGAAAGATTGCTGAGAAAGAGGTTGAGTACATGTTAGAGCATGATATTATCAGACCCTCCAACTCAGATTGGAGTTCACCCTGTGTGCTAGTTCCAAAACCTGATGGAAGTACCAGATTCTGTACAGATTATCACAAAGTCAATGCTGTAACTAGAACTGATGTGTTTCCAATACCTAGGATTGATGATTGTATCAATAGAGTAGGGCAAGCAAAGTTTCTGACCAAGATTGATTTATTGAAGGGTTATTGGTGTGTGCCTTTAACTGAGAGGACCAAGAGCATCTCTGCTTTTGCCACACCATCTGGGTTATACCAAATGAAGTCCTACCTTTTGGCATGAAAAATGCCCCAGCCACGTTCCAAAGCATGAAACAGTCTACAATCGCCGTATTGCCAGGCACGGGTGCATACATCGACGACCTGATCACATGGAGTGACTCCTGGGAAGAACATCTGAAAGATGTAGAGATGTTGTTCCAGCGCCTGACCCAGGCTAACCTGACTGTTAACCTGCACAAGAGTGACTTTGGTTGTGCTACTGTCACCTATCTTGGCTATGTCATAGGCCAGGGTATTGGCACCCATAAATGCCAAAGTCCAAGCCATCATGGACTTTCCAGTTCCTGACAACAAAAAAGCTTTGCGCCGCTTCCTTGGAATGATTGGGTATTACCGCAAGTTCTGCAAGAACTTTGCTGAGATTGCTCTCAGTCTAACTAACCAACTGAAGAAAGGCGTAAAGTTCACTTGGGATGATGCATGCCAGAGAGCCTTCGATCGCCTGAAGTCTCTGCTGTGTCACTTCCCCGTCCTCAAATCTCCGGACTTCAACAAACCGTTCTCCATCGCGGTCGATGCTAGCGACCAAGCTTGTGGATCTGTGCTCCTACAGAAAAGTGACTCTGATGACATTGAGCATCCCATGGCATACTTCTCCAGGAAGTTCAATCGCCACCAAAAGAACTATTCCACAATTGAGAGGGAACTGTTCGCTCTGGTTATATCCTTGCAGCACTTTGAGGTTTATGTTTGTACAGGGCAAAAGCCAATGATTGTGTACACTGACCACAATCCGATAATGTTTCTGAGTAAGATCAAAAACAAGAATCGGAGATTGTTGAATTGGAGTTTGATTTTACAGGAGTTTGACTTGGAGATTAAGCATGTAAAGGGTACTGACAATATAATTGCTGATTGCTTATCCCGTGTTTGAGCATGTATATATATCAAGTGTTTATTAGCAGTTGTATTCTACGTATATAAATACAAGCGTCTATTTAACCATTTTTGTATTGAAAAGAAAAATTTTGCCTTTATGAGTCAAAATTTTTCCCTTTTGGAATGGAGGTGTAATGTGAAAAAATGCCACTAGATGGCAGTATTGACCTTTTTTTTTTGTTAAATCCAGTCTGGAGCTAGGTTTGGGCATGTCCTGGGCAAGTCTGAGAGGGGAAGTCCCAGAGAACTGAAAAAAGTCCGGAAGGTGGGAAGGGTCTGCAAAAGAGTATATAAGGAGAGAAATTGAGAGAGTAAAATAGTAGGAGAAATTGCAAGGAGAAGGATACATTTGACCAGACCTGTCACTCTTTTCCAGACCTGTGAAGCTTTTTATGGATTTTAGCCTGTGTTGGAGCATTTTCCTGTCCCAGAACATCGCACAAAGAAACCCCATCTCCATAACTATATCATTTTTTTTATATATAATCAATCTTGGTCAGTGCTTTATTTTATTAAATCTGTTCAAGTTTTAAAATTTTGCCTGTCATCCCTTGCTGTCTTATATGTCATAACAAATAGGGGCCATAACAAATGTTTAATATTTCTGATTTTAATGTCCAGAATTGATTTGACCTATCATGTAGACAGCAAGTCCTCTGGATATCCAGTAATTAAGGTCTTTAACACACATTTTCGTTGACGTCTATATGACGTCTCGAAACAACGTATAAAAAAAAACTTTCAATTTAGCCCCCCTGAGGACATTCTCTGGATGTCCAGTAATTGCGTCTTTAAAACGTAATTTCATTGTGTCTATATAACGGCCAGAAAAGACGTATAAAAAACGATCATTCTGGCTCCTCTGTGGACGTCTTCAGGCTGTTCAGAGATCACGTCTTTGTGACGTGTTTTGCACCACTTTTTGCTCAGTGAGTCGTCATGATTGCGCTGACAAAATAAGGCTACAGCTTGCGTGCAGTCTTACTTGCTCGCGAGCTCGATTGCTACCTAGCTAGCAATAGTATAGCTAGCGCGCCAATGTATTTAGCTACATAGCCAACTGGCTAGCGAGCTAAAAAGGCTGCAGTTCGCTTTCAATACGTACACTGTCATACTCGTTACTGAGCTAGCTGGCTTCCTAGCTAGCAAGCCAAAGTGATATCGAACTGTGTGTCATAGCTAGCACGCCAATATTTTCGAGGAGGTATTGACAAGACTCATGGTATAATGGAGAAGATACAAACAGTTCTTTTCGAGCACTCTGTATTTATCATAGACTAGATACCTGGAAATTTCATTTAAAACCGAGCGCTTATGTATCTATACTATACTGAGTACAAATGAAAACGCACCACTCACGAAATCTGGAATAGCTCCACGGATTGATATGTGACGTATATACGTATAATGCATTTGAGATAATGAATGATTTAAGAAGACATGTAAACATCATTCAATTTCATTCACGATAATGTTAATGCGCGAGAGAGGTTTAACTGGTGTAGGGGTCAAACAGGAAAGTCAATAACGGGTGTGACCGCCATTTGCATTGACACATGCGGTGCATCATCGTCGCATGGAGTTGATCAGTGTCTGGATAGTGTTCTGAGGGATAGCATTCCACTCCTGAATAAGGGCAACCTCAAGTTCTCGGATGTTGTCCATCTGGCGTCAACGTGAAAGACGTCGTTCAATTTCATCCCACAAGTGCTCGATAGGGGAGAGGTCGGGTGACAGAGCTGGCCACTGAAGCATGGGGATGTTCTGCTGTGCAAGGTACTGCATGGACACCCTTGCAGTGTGTGCCCTAGCGTTGTCCTGTTGGAACGTGTGGACATCGTGGTGTTGGTTGAAGAACGGCACAAAATGGTTCTGCAGCACCTGGTCCCGGTAGTAGACGCCGTTCACCCTTCCTCTGCAGATATGGAGAGGGGTTCTGTGACGGTAGCTTATTCCACCCCACACCATAACTCTGCCACCACCCCAACGGTCCCTTTAAACGACACAGTCGGCGTTGTAACGTTCACCACGTCTCCGCCAAACACTTATACGACCATCTGTGTTCCTTAAGTGAAATCGTGACTCGTCAGAAAAGATGGCACCGTGCCATTGTCGTAGTCGCCAATTCTGGTGCCTTTTGCCCACTGTTGCCCACTGTAAATGCTGGTTTCGGTGACGATCCGTCAATATGGGGCCGAAATAAGGACGTCATGCACGCAGGCCTGCAGCTCGCAGACAGTTCCATACGGTGTTGGGGTGAATGAATCCACGTCGTCCTTGGACTTGAGCAGCCGTTCTTGTCGCTGGTAGTGTTCGGTCTCAGACATGATCCCGTACGATCTGACGGTCCTGACGTGCCGTTGTCACACGTTGTTGACCCGGTCGAGGACAGTCCCGAGTGCTCCCCGTTTGCAGAAACCTTTGATGGAGTCTTGCGATCGTTGTGGGTGCGCAGTGTAATCGTCTGGCAATTTCCCTGGTGCTGCCGCCAATTTGAAGCATGCCTATGGCACGTTCCCGTTCAGGGGCTGTAAGTCGCGGCATATTGTCAACGTTTCACAAGTGTCAGTGAAGAAGTGAAATTTTATTCATATTCACATGCTTTTAAAGGCAATGTGTGCACAAATTCAGATGAAATTCATTTTTCCCGTGGTGTGCGTGCAAGATGTTGCGTTTTTTGCAAAAAATTGCCTAGCGTTACAGTTAACTTGAAATTCTCGCATTTCTTGCACCTGGCATGTCGGGTGACGTCACTGTAGTGTTGTTGTTGTATAAAAATTATATTGAAATACATTTGAACTTAAATATTGACTTTTTTCAAGTGGTGCATTTTCATTTGTACTCAGTATACGATAAATACCTTGTGTTAAAAAAAAACTGTAGGTTTATCTCCTAATTAAATCATGGGCTAAATTCAGTACAGTGGCGGAACAAGAACAGAGAATTGGGTTGCACAAAACATCCGTTTTAAAGTTATTAGTCCTGACCTGTTCTCAGTCATTTTCATAAGAGGGTTCACTCCGAGAGCACTCCACACTTAACAGGTGCTGCTTGTTCTACCCAATTTGGTAAGATGACAATCATTCATCTGGACGCTCATTTGCTGTGTATAAATCAACGTTATTCAAAATTGCATACCTGTCGACTCTCACGCAAATAGCTGGAGCCGCACGCTTTTTATAGCGTATTGAACTCCCGAGTGCCACTTTTTTTTAATCAACCCACACAATACCGAGAGTGAAAGTCCGCGTTTCATTAGAAGACGGACCAGTTCAATCAGCACGAAGCACTGGCCTATTAATAAGTAAATTATTTTTCTGTAGGCTACTGAATTTAGCCCATGATTTTATCGTTGTTAGATCACCTATGGAGAGAAACCGATCTTCAGTTGCCAATTACGATAATTGGAAAACGTGTCAACAAACGAAAATGATTGAGAACTAGCCAGGACTAATTGCTGTCATAAAGGGACGTGTCTTTGCCCCCCCACTGGCTACACCACTGTGAGACAGAGAAAATCCAGTTTGTTGTCAACTTTGAAATCCTTAAGAATATTACTTTAATTGTTGAGAGACCAAGTGTTGAGCAATGCGAGTTTCACACAGCTTTGCAACATGATTGGTTGAGCGGATCAGACTGCGGGTCTTACATTGGCTGTAATCACAAGCCTTGATTAGTTCTGATGATGTAGGCAGGAAGTGGGCGTGCTACAGGCGGGCAAAAGAGACGGGATGGAGATAGCAGAAGTATTGTTGATAATTAACTTACGATCAGAGCCTCAGTGGACAGGGCGGTGTTGGCGCGATATTCCAAGTGGGTCCAACAATTGAGTTTGTGGATAATGGCAGCGGAGTTTAACAGTGTCATGGCGGAGGGCAGGACGCTTGCTCAGTGCTAGTTCTTGAATGGGAGCCAATAAGAGCAAAGGAAAGGAGCAATAACCAGAGAGAATCCTGCAGGGGGAGCTACTGCATAACAGCTTATAGACTGTGGCAGGTGAGAGTTTTGGAGAGCTAAAACTGATGTTGACCTATTCACACTGGATAGTGAAGACTTGGCGTGGGGTTAACCACACCTCCCAAAAGGGAGTTCGGAGAGGAATGAGAACGCCAGAGAGACTTGACAATGACACTTTGAGAAAATCTTTATTGGCTCTGACCACAGTTTCATGTTAGTCACTACATGTTAGATTTGATCCAATAACATTACTGCAACAGCAGTCAGCTACACACAAGTCTAAACCCAGCACAGCGCACTGCCTCACCCTAACCCAGCACAGCACACTGCCTCACCCTAACCCAGCACAGCACACTGCCTCACCCTAACCCAGCACAGCACACTGCCTCACCCTAACCCAGTACAGCACACTGCCTCACCCTAACCTAGTACGGCACACTGCCTCACCCTAACCCAGCACGGCACACTGCCTCACCCTAACCCAACACAGCGCACTGCCTCACCCTAACCCAGCACAGCGCACTGCCTCACCCTAACCTAGCACAGCACACTGCCTTACCCTAACCCAGCACAGCACACTGCCTCACCCTAACCCAGGACAGTGCACTGCCTCACCCTAACCCAGCACAGCACATTGCCTCACCCTAACCCAGGACAGTGCACTGCCTCACCCTAACCCAGCACAGCACACTGCCTCACCCTAACCCAGGACAGCGCACTGCCTCACCCTAACCCAGCACAGCACACTGCCTCACCCTAACCCAGGACAGCGCACTGCCTCACCCTAACCCAGGACAGCGCACTGCCTCACCCTAAACCATCTCTCACACCCTAAACCCCCTATCCTTCCCTGAAGTGAATCTCCTGCCCACCCCTTTAAGAGAACCGCACTGTTCTCCTCTGCACGAAAACCACACTCCTGTCATCCCTCTTCATTTGTAAAAGTGATGCAGTGCGTCATTCATTTCTCTCGGTGCCCTCATGTCTGCCAATATCCTGCAGAGCATCATAAATTGTCCTCTGCAGTTCCAACAAATAAGTGACACTTCATAAAATATATCATATCAAATAAATGAATACATTTTCTGTAAAAATAATATTGCTTAGCTGTAAAATATAATGCAAGCACAGTGACCGTTCTTATTTGGGACTGTCACAAAACCCAGGGGGTGGAGTCAGCTTGAAGCACCAACAGTGACTCCTTATTTAGAGACCGTCCGGCTCCAGTGTGAGCAGTAACGCTCACGAAAATTGATGGTAGGTACAGTTACCAAATATCCCATTCATTCTGAATGGCTGCACAGTGGATTACGGGTAATTATGCTACAAAAGAGTTTCTTGGCATGCTACTGACTAGAAAAAAAAATAGTGGAAGTCAAATTGAAACTTTATTAAGGCAACTTCTTTAACCCTGACAACGATTACTTTTTTCCTTATTATTTTTTCTTTATCCATAAATGATACGTATACCTCACTGCAAGGTGAATCAGGTGCCATGATTAGTATTTATCCAGCAATAACAAAGTATGAGAGGATACACCGCTGACGATGATGTTTTCCAGCACAACTTATTTCAATCTATGCCATGCTAGTGCTGCTGAAGGCTGCTCTGCCGACCCCCGGTGTGTTTTCTCCTGATGACGGGTCTAACCAATGACATCTCAAACCCTCCACCAGATGGGTGGGGTTAGGAGATTGGCAGACTGCTGAAGCTGGGTTTTTGATCAGGAGGGAGGAGCTTGGCAGACTGCTGAAGCTGGGTTTTTGATCAGGAGGGAGGAGCTTGGCAGACTGCTGAAGCCAATTTTTTAATCAGGAGGGAGGAGTTTGGCAGACTGCTGAAGCCAATTTTTTAATCAGGAGGGAGGAGTTTGGCAGACTGCTGAAGCCAATTTTTTAATCAGGAGGGAGGAGTTTGGCAGACTGCTGAAGCCAATTTTTTAATCAGGAGGGAGGAGTTTGGCAGACTGCTGAAGCTGCGTTTTTGATCAGGAGGGAGGAGTTTGGCAGACTGCTGAAGCTGCGTTTTTGATCAGGAGGGAGGAGCTTGACAGACTGCTGAAGCCAATTTTTTAATCAGGAGGGAGGAGTTTGGCAGACTGCTGAAGCCAATTTTTTAATCAGGAGGGAGGAGTTTGGCAGACTGCTGAAGCCAATTTTTTAATCAGGAGGGAGGAGTTTGGCAGACTGCTGAAGCCAATTTTTTAATCAGGAGGGAGGAGTTTGGCAGACTGCTGAAGCCAATTTTTTAATCAGGAGGGAGGAGTTTGGCAGACTGCTGAAGCCAATTTTTTAATCAGGAGGGAGGAGTTTGGCAGACTGCTGAAGCTGCGTTTTTGATCAGGAGGGAGGAGCTTGACAGACTGCTGAAGCCAATTTTTTAATCAGGAGGGAGGAGTTTGGCAGACTGCTGAAGCCAATTTTTTAATCAGGAGGGAGGAGTTTGGCAGACTGCTGAAGCCAATTTTTTAATCAGGAGGGAGGAGTTTGGCAGACTGCTGAAGCCAATTTTTTAATCAGGAGGGAGGAGTTTGGCAGACTGCTGAAGCCAATTTTTTAATCAGGAGGGAGGAGTTTGGCAGACTGCTGAAGCCAATTTTTTAATCAGGAGGGAGGAGTTTGGCAGACTGCTGAAGCTGGGTTTTTGATCAGGAGGGAGGAGCTTGGCAGACTGCTGAAGCTGAATTTTTAATCAGGAGGGAGGAGTTTGGCAGGCTGCTGAAGCTGGGTTTTTGAACTCGTTCAAACACAAGGCTTCTAGTGCCATCTGTACAACATTCAACAGACAGGTATTACTATCCCAAAAACCATAACAATAATGAGCAGAGGAGTCTATCTCAAACATCACGTCTGAAAATGACACACTAAAAAAGGCCACGAGACCAGTTCTATTACCCTCAGGGTGGGGGGAGGGGGGTATTAAAAGCCTGGGTGAAGTGTGGATGTGGATGGGCTTGGGGGTGGGGGCAGGGCAGGGGGTGGTTCTCAGCATGCAGTGATAAAAACACCTCATCACTGCAGGGCTCGACGCTAACATTTTCCGTAAGAGCATACGTGTTCTGATGCAAGAATGCATGGGAGAGTGATAACGCGGAACTGACCGTTTGCAGGCCAGTGATGATGTCAGAGGGATGGAAGGTCGGATTGGGTTTGATTGGGTTGTGGAGAGGCTAAGTGCTCTTACAGCGATTTGACTGCTGGGGTTGGTTTAGGTTGGATAGTGTTGAGTTGGGTTTGGGTTGACAGGGGTTTGCGTTGGGTTGGGGTGGGTTGGGTTAGATTGGGTTGGGGTGGGGGCAAGCAAAACGCTCTCACGGTAAGTTGACTGAGGGGGTAGGGTCGGATTTGGTTGGGTTAGGACAGGCTAAGTGCTTTCACGGTGAGTTGACTGAAGGCACGATGGCTCTCACTAACACAGCATCTTAAATGCCCAGTGCTGGGTCATATACAGTACTGCACATACTGACTCTGTGCGGAACAGCCACTCTGGTCCCACCCTCTCACCGAGACACGCCCATCACCAGGCACTGCCCTCACCTAGACACGCCCATCACCAGGCACTGCCCTCACCTAGACACGCCCATCACCTGGACCTACACACCCGCGCGTCTGTCACCTGGACAAGCCCTCTCAACTGTATTTTGCTGATAGAGCAAGGAGAGGGTTGCCAAGTTGGGCATGTATTAATCATAGAGATATATAATAGAACCAGAGAGAACGAGGAAGTACCTTTGCTTCAGCCAGTTAGCATGTTAGCTTCCTGCTTCCGCGTTTCCCAAGGCTGCAATTTTGTGGCCAAAGATGCGGCAGCTCCATAGACACCATTTGAAAAGTGCACGTTTTTTTCTTGCTAAATAAAGCGAAAACGAAAGAAAATGTAATCGGTAATCCTTCATTATTTTGCTCTTTGTCTGATGCAACTGTTCAATGTCTTCAAGAGGGCCTGTAAAATAAGAACTGATACTTCAAGCTTGATGACAGCTCGTGCACGAGTTTGGGTGTCCAGCTGTTGCTCTGACTGCAGCAGTTCAGCCAATGAGTGTATAGTGCGTGCGCACTCCGGTTTAACAGCGCTGCTCGTCATTTCCCCTCGAAAACATTTGCCAATCCACACAGACGACACATTTTTTCTTGGCCATTTGTGCTGTGTAATCAGATTGGCAGTCTTATGAAATGTTGCCAGAAATAAACACCCATGGAACGCCATTTTTATAGATGACGTCGGTCAATTCCGTACTTCCTGGGCTGAAGTAGCTAACCTAGCATCTCCCGTGGAAAGTGACAGGGGTGGTACTTCCTCGCTCTCTCCAGTTCTATTATATTACCTCCATGGTATTAATCTGATGGTATGAGGAGAGGGTTGCCAGGTTGGCGAGTTATTAATTGGATAGCTCATGGACAGGATTGCCAGGTTGTCCAGTTACGGTGATAGCGTAAGGAGAGGGCTGCCAGGTTGGGCAGATATACTGATAGAAGAGAGAAAGAGGGTTGCCAGGGTGGTTGTTTGCTCTGCACAGCTGTAATCTAACACAGACTCAGATTCTTACTAGGTTTGGTCCTACTAATAACAATGAAAAATAAAAATATCTTTTAGAAACATCGCACACAGTGTTTTGCAGGCTTTACTGTCAAGCCTTTTTCCATAACTAGTTTCTGCTAATATTAATATCCATTTCCTTTATTTTTCTTGAAATAAAAAGGTTTTTGTTTGCTTTTTTCTCTTTATAAAAGCTACATATGTCTAACTGGGTATCCTATCAGTTTGTTAGTGTTTCTTATAGTTGACTTTACCTTTAAAAAGTTACTAACCTAAGAGCAAGTTCTCTGGACTCCTGCTAGTTTTCAGCTCAATGCTACAGAGAGGAAATGTCCGTCAGCTTTTCCGCAGGAGAGTAAAACAGCCCCTCGTGGGCCACACACTCTCGCCAAACACTGGCAATTCTGCTGTCCACACGAGTAGCCCCTCTCTTAATCGGGATTCACTAAAATATTCTCTCCCGCTGCACACACACACACGCACACACGCACACGCACACACACACGCGCACTCGCGCACATTCAGCTGCAGCTGTGGTCAGATTGGGGTTGTCAGGTCTCTGCTTCGCTGGGAAAGGCTGTCTCACAGTTTGGGAGAATGGAAGCCCTTTGAGCTGAGGAACAGTACCATAACTGTGTGCAAACACAGACACACGCACACACACACACACACACACACACACACACACACACACACACACAGAAGCCCAACTGGGTATTTCCCGGTCAATGTGTAGTTCCTGTTTCCCATGATGCATCAGGGCATGTTGACTATTGATGCGCCCGGAAAGTGGACAAGCTTCTGGTTCCCATAGTTACAGGATGGGGGGAGCAGGTGTGCAGGAGACCAAACAAACCAATTAGGTCAGCCGCTGTGTGAGGAGCTACCAATGAGACTGCGGCATCACCGCTGGGCTGAGCTGGTCTGGCGATAGTCCATGTTTGACCTCTGACCCTCATCATCTCGCTGCTCCTCACGCACTGCCCCCCTCCTCCAATCCCCGGCCCTCGCTTGCCTGCTTTCCTGCTGGGGGGCCCGGGCTGTGTCGGGGACCCTCCTCCTCTTGTGCACACAGGCCATTCGGCGTCGCTGGTCTGCTGTGGAGGGTGCGTGGGGGGGCGGTGTTGTTGCCAGGGACGACGGTCCGCTTACGGCGGGACTTGCAGGTGTGGTTTACCTGCAGGTGCAGCGTCATGAGCTCAGCGGAGGAGGTGCGAAATGAACAGAACACGCATTGGCTGAGTGTGACCCCTCCCCCTCCCCCAGCACCCCCCCCTCCCCCGCGGGACAGGTCCAGAGGCTGGAAGGCCTCTCCGCAGGGGGGCAGCCGGGAGGGGGCAGGCGGCTTGCGTCGCGACGCTTTGGGCTGCACCCTGGCCCAGCCCCCCACCACCGCAGAGAACGGGTAACCCTGTAGGCCAGCCCCGCCCCCGGTCCCGCCCCTCAAAGGCCCTGCGGCCTTGCGCTCCCTGTGCCAGACCTGGGCATGTCTGGGGGCGGAGTCTGGGGTAAGGGGTGGCAGGGCGGATGGTAAAGGGTGGGCGGAGTTTCTCTCACGATGGTGTCTCTGCAGGTGGTACTTCAGCGAGCCAGACTGAGTCCCGGCATAATCACAGTGTGGACACTTATAGGGCCTCTCACCTGTAACACAAACACACACACACTCAGTCACAGTGTGGACACTTAAAGGGCCTCTCACCTGTAACACACACACACACTCAGTCACAGTGTGGACACTTATAGGGCCTCTCACCTGCAACACAAACACACACACACTCAGTCACAGTGTGGACACTTATAGGGCCTCTCACCTGTAACACAAACACACACACACTCAGTCACAATGTGGACACTTATAGGGCCTCTCACCTGTAACACACACACACACTCAGTCACAGTGTGGACACTTATAGGGCCTCTCACCTGTAACACACACACACACACTCAGTAACAGTGTGGACACTTATAGGGCCTCTCACCTATAACACACACACACACTCAGTCACAGTGTGGACACTTATAGGGCCTCTCACCTGAAACACACACACACACTCAGTCACAGTGTGGACACTTATAGGGCCTCTCACCTGCAACACACACACAAACACTCAGTCAAAGTGAGGACACTTATAGGGCCTCTCACCTGTAACACACACACACACACACACTCAGTCACAGTGAAGACACTTAAAGGGCTTCTCACCTGCGACACAAACACACACAAACTCAGTCACAGTGTGGACACTTATAGGGCCTCTCACCTGTAACACAAACACACACACACCCAGTCACAGTGTGGACACTTATAGGGCCTCTCACCTGTAACACACACACACACACTCAGCCACAGTGTGGACACTTATAGGGCCTCTCACCTGCAACACACACACAAACACTCAGTCACAGTGAGGACACTTATAGGGCCTCTCACCTGTAACACACACACACACTCAGTCACAGTGTGGACACTCATTGGGCCTCTCACCTGTAACACAAACACACACACACTCAGTCACAGTGAGGACACTTATAGGGCCTCTCACCTGTAACACACACACGCTCAGTCACAGTGAGGACACTTAAAGGGCCTCTCACCTGTAACACACACACACACTCCGTCACAGTGTGGACACTTATAGGGCCTCTCACCTGTAACACACACACACACAAACACTCAGTCACAGTGTGGACACTTATAGGGCCTCTCACCTGTAACACACAAACACACACTCAGTCTCAGTGTGGACACTTATAGGGCCTCTGACCTGTAACACACACACACACACACTCAGTCACAGTGAGGACACTTATAGGGCCTCTCACCTGTAACACACACACACACTTAGTCACAGTGAGGACACTTATAGGGCCTCTCACCTGTAACACACACACACACTCAGTCACAGTGTGGACACTTATAGGGCCTCTCACCTGTAACACACACACAAACACACTCAGTCACAGTGAGGACACTTATAGGGCCTCTCACCTGTAACACACACACACACACACACTCAGTCACAGTGAGGACACTTATAGGGCCTCTCACCTGTAACACACACACACACACACACACTCAGTTACAGTGAGGACACTTATGGGGCCTCTCACCTGTAACACACACACACACTCAGTCACAGTGTGGACACTTATAGGGCCTCTCACCTGTAACACACACACACTCAGTCACAGTGTCGATACTTATAGGGCCTCTCACCTGTAACACACACACACACACACTCAGTCACAGTGAGGACACTTATAGGGCCTCTCACCTGTAACACTCACACACACTCAATCACAGTGTGGACACTTATAGGGCCTCTCACCTGTAACACAAACACACACAAACTCAGTCACAGTGTGGACACTTATAGGGCCTCTCACCTGTAACACACACACACACACTCAGTAACAGTGTGGACACTTATAGGGCCTCTCACCTATAAAACACACACACACACTCAGTCACAGTGAGGACACTTATAGGGCCTCTCACCTGTAACACACACACACACTCAGTCTCAGTGTGGACACTTATAGGGCCTGTCACCTGTAACACACACACACACACACACACACACACACACACACTCAGTCACAGTGTGGACACTTATAGGGCCTCTCACCTGTAACACACACACACACTCAGTCTCAGTGTGGACACTTATAGGGCCTCTCACCAGTAACACACACACACTTAGTCACAGTGAGGACACTTATAGGGCCTCTCACCTGTAACATACACACAAACACTCAGTCACAGTGAGGACACTTATAGGGCCTCTCACCTGTAACACACACACACACACTCAGTCACAGTGTGGACACTTATAGGGCCTCTCACCTGTAACACACACACACACTCAGTCACAGTGAGGACACTTATAGGGCCTCTCACCTGTAACACACACACACACACACACACTCAGTCACAGTGAGGACACTTATAGGGCCTCTCACCTGTAACACACACACACACACACACACACTCAGTCACAGTGAGGACACTTATAGGGCCTCTCACCTGTAACATACACACAAACACTCAGTCACAGTGTGGACACTTATAGGGCCTCTCACCTGTAAAACACACACACACTCAGTCACAGTGTGGACACTTATAGGGCCTCTCACCTGTAACACACACACACTCTCAGTCACAGTGTGGACACTTATAGGGCCTCTCACCTGTAACATACACACACACTCAGTCACAGTGTGGACACTTATAGGGCCTCTCACCTGTAACACACACACACACTCAGTCACAGTGATGACACTTATAGGGCCTCTCACCTGTAACACACACACACACACACACACACACACACACACTCAGTCACAGTGAGGACACTTATAGGGCCTCTCACCTGTAACACACACACACACAGTCACAGTGTGGACACTCATAGGCCCTCTCACCTGTAACACAAACACACCCACACTCAGTAACAGTGTGGACACTTATAGGGCCTCTCACCTGTAACACACACACACACACACAGTCACAGTGTGGACACTCATAGGCCCTCTCACCTGTAACACAAACACACACACACTCAGTAACAGTGTGGACACTTATAGGGCCTCTCACCTATAACACACACACACACACTCAGTCACAGTGTGGACACTTATAGGGCCTCTCACCTGAAACACACACACACACTCAGTCACAGTGTGGACACTTATAGGGCCTCTCACCAGCAACACACACACAAACACTCAGTCAAAGTGAGGACACTTATAGGGCCTCTCACCTGTAACATACACACACACACACACTCAGTCACAATGTGGACACTTATAGGGCCTCTCACCTGGAACACACACACACACTCAGTCACAGTGTGGACACTTATAGGGCCTCTCACCTGTAACACACACACACACACTCAGTAACAGTGTGGACACTTATAGGGCCTCTCACATATAACACACACACACACTCAGTCACAGTGTGGACACTTATAGGGCCTCTCACCTGAAACACACACACACACTCAGTCACAGTGTGGACACTTATAGGGCCTCTCACCTGCAACACACACACAAACACTCAGTCAAAGTGAGGACACTTATAGGGCCTCTCACCTGTAACACACACACACACACACACTCAGTCAGAGTGAAGACACTTAAAGGGCTTCTCACCTGCGACACAAACACACACAAACTCAGTCACAGTGTGGACACTTATAGGGCCTCTCACCTGTAACACAAACACACACACACCCAGTCACAGTGTGGACACTTATAGGGCCTCTCACCTGTAACACACACACACACACTCAGCCACAGTGTGTACACTTATAGGGCCTCTCACCTGCAACACACACACAAACACTCAGTCACAGTGAGGACACTTATAGGGCCTCTCACCTGTAACACACACACACACTCAGTCACAGTGTGGACACTCATTGGGCCTCTCACCTGTAACACAAACACACACACACTCAGTCACAGTGAGGACACTTATAGGGCCTCTCACCTGTAACACACACACGCTCAGTCACAGTGAGGACACTTAAAGGGCCTCTCACCTGTAACACACACACACACACACACTCAGTCACAGTGTGGACACTTATAGGGCCTCTCTCCTGTAACACACAAACACACACTCAGTCTCAGTGTGGACACTTATAGGGCCTTTGACCTGTAACACACACACACACACACTCAGTCACAGTGAGGACACTTATAGGGCCTCTCACCTGTAACACACACACACACTCAGTCACAGTGAGGACACTTATAGGGCCTCTCACCTGTAACACACACACACACTCAGTCACAGTGTGGACACTTATAGGGCCTCTCACCTGTAACACACACACAAACACACTCAGTCACAGTGAGGGCACTTATAGGGCCTCTCACCTGTAACACACACACACACACACACTCAGTCACAGTGAGGACACTTATAGGGCCTCTCACCTGTAACACACACACACACTCAGTCACAGTGTGGACACTTATAGGGCCTCTCACCTGTAACACACACACACTCAGTCATAGTGTGGACACTTATAGGGCCTCTCACCCGTAACACATACACACTCAGTCACAGTGTGGACACTTATAGGGCCTCTCACCTGTAACACACACACACACACACACTCAGTCACAGTGAGGACACTTATAGGGCCTCTCACCTGTAACACTCACACACACTCAATCACAGTGTGGACACTTATAGGGCCTCTCACCTGTAACACAAACACACACAAACTCAGTCACAGTGTGGACACTTATAGGGCCTCTCACCTGTAACACACACACACACACACTCAGTAACAGTGTGGACACTTATAGGGCCTCTCACCTATAACACACACACACACACTCAGTCACAGTGTGGACACTTATAGGGCCTCTCACCTGAAACACACACACACACTCAGTCTCAGTGTGGACACTTATAGGGCCTGTCACCTGTAACACACACACACACACACACACACACACACTCAGTCACAGTGTGGACACTTATAGGGCCTCTCACCTGTAACACACACACACACACTCAGTCTCAGTGTGGACACTTATAGGGCCTCTCACCAGTAACACACACACACACACTCAGTCACAGTGAGGACAATTATAGGGCCTCTCACCTGTAACATACACACAAACACTCAGTCACAGTGAGGACACTTATAGGGCCTCTCACCTGTAACACACACACACACTCAGTCACAGTGTGGACACTTATAGGGCCTCTCACCTGTAACACACACACACACTCAGTCACAGTGAGTACACTTATAGGGCCTCTCACCTGTAACACACACACACACACACTCAGTCACAGTGAGGACACTTATAGGGCCTCTCACCTGTAACACACACACACACACACACACACACACACACACTCAGTCACAGTGAGGACACTTATAGGGCCTCTCACCTGTAACATACACACAAACACTCAGTCACAGTGTGGACACTTATAGGGCCTCTCACCTGTAAAACACACACACACTCAGTCACAGTGAGGACACTTATAGGGCCTCTCACCTGTAACACACACACACACTCAGTCACAGTGAGGACACTTATAGGGCCTCTCACCTGTAACACACACACACACTCAGTCACAGTGTGGACACTTATAGGGCCTCTCACCTGTAACACACGCACACACTCAGTCACAGTGATGACACTTATAGGGCCTCTCACCTGTAACACACACACACACACACACACACACTCAGTCACAGTGAGGACACTTATAGGGCCTCTCACCTGTAACACACACACACACAGTCACAGTGTGGACACTCATAGGCCCTCTCAACTGTAACACAAACACACACACACTCAGTAACAGTGTGGACACTTATAGGGCCTCTCACCTGTAACACACACACACACACACGGTCACAGTGTGGACACTCATAGGCCCTCTCACCTGTAACACAAACACACACACACTCAGTAACAGTGTGGACACTTATAGGGCCTCTCACCTATAACACACACACACACTCAGTCACAGTGTGGACACTTATAGGGCCTCTCACCTGAAACAAACACACACACTCAGTCACAGTGTGGACACTTATAGGGCCTCTCACCAGCAACACACACACAAACACTCAGTCAAAGTGAGGACACTTATAGGGCCTCTCACCTGTAACATACACACACACACACTCAGTCACAGTGAAGACACTTAAAGGGCTTCTCACCTGCAACACAAACACACACAAACTCAGTCACAGTGAAGACACTTAAAGGGCTTCTCACCTGCAACACAAACACACACAAACTCAGTCACAGTGAGGACACTCATAGGGCCTCTCACCTATAACACACACACACACACTCAGTCACAGTGTGGACACTTATAGGGCCTCTCACCTGGAACACACACACACACTCAGTCACAGTGTGGACACTTATAGGGCCTCTCACCTGCAACACACACATAAACACTCAGTCAAAGTGAGGACACTTATAGGGCCTCTCACCTGTAACACACACACACACACACTCAGTCACAGTGAAGACACTTAAAGGGCTTCTCACCTGCAACACAAACACACACAAACTCAGTCACAGTGTGGACACTTATAGGGCCTCTCACCTGTAACACAAACACACACACACTCAGTCACAGCGTGGACACTTATAGGGCCTCTCACCTGTAACACACACACACACACACTCAGTAACAGTGTGGACACTTATAGGGCCTCTCACCTATAACACACACACACACACACTCAGTCACAGTGTGGACACTTATAGGGCCTCTCACCTGAAACACACACACACTCAGTCACAGTGTGGACACTTATAGGGCCTCTCACCTGCAACACACACACAAACACTCAGTCACAGTGTGGACACTTATAGGGCCTCTCACCTGCAACACACACACAAACACTCAGTCAAAGTGAGGACACTTATAGGGCCTCTCCCCTGTAACACACACACACACACACACTCAGTCACAGTGAAGACACTTAAAGGGCTTCTCACCTGCAACACAAACACACACACACTCAGTCACAGTGTGGACACTTATAGGGCCTCTCACGTGTAACACACACACACACACACTCAATCACAGTGTGGACACTTATAGGGCCTCTCACCTGTAACACACACACACTCAGTCATAGTGTGGACACTTATAGGGCCTCTCACCTGTAACACATGCACACTCAGTCACAGTGTGGACACTTATAGGGCCTCTCACCTGTAACACACACACACACTCAGTCATAGTGTGGACACTTATAGGGCCTCTCACCTGTAACACATGCACACTCAGTCACAGTGTGGACACTTAAAGGGCTTCCTACCTGTAACACACACACTCTCAGTCACAGTGAGGACACTAATAGGGCCTCTCACCTGTAACACACACACAGAGACTCAGTCACAGTGTGGACACTTATAGGGCCTCTCACCTGTAACACACACGCACTCAGTCACAGTGTGGACACTTATAGGGCCTCTCACCTGCAACACACACACACTCTCAGTCACAGTGTGGACACTTATAGGGCCTCTCACCTGTAACACACACACACACACACACACTCAGTCACAGTGAGGACACTTATAGGGCCTCCCACCTGTAACACACCCACACACACACACACACACACACACACCCACACACACTCAGTCACAGTGAGGACACTTATGGGGCCTCTCACCTGTAACATACACACAAACACTCAGTCACAGGGTGGACACTTATAGGGCCTCTCACCTGTAACATACACACACACTCAGTCACAGTGTGGACACTTATAGGGCCTCTCACCTGTAACACACACACACACTCAGTCACAGTGTGGACACTTATAGGGCCTCTCACGTGTAACACACACACCCACACACTCAGTCACAGTGAGGACACTTATAGGGCCTCTCACCTGTATCACATACACACAGACACACGCTCAGTCACAGTGAGGACACTTATAGGGCCTCTCACCTGTAACACACACACACACTCAGTCTCAGTGTGGACACTTATAGGGCCTGTCACCTGTAAAACACACACACACTCAGTCACAGTGAGGACACTTATAGGGCCTCTCACCTGTAACACACACACACACTCAGTCACAGTGAGGACACTTATAGGGCCTCTCACCTGTAACACACACACACACTCAGTCACAGTGTGGACACTTATAGGGCCTCTCACCTGTAACACACGCACACACTCAGTCACAGTGATGACACTTATAGGGCCTCTCACCTGTAACACACACACACACACACACACACACTCAGTCACAGTGAGGACACTTATAGGGCCTCTCACCTGTAACACACACACACACAGTCACAGTGTGGACACTCATAGGCCCTCTCACCTGTAACACAAACACACACACACTCAGTAACAGTGTGGACACTTATAGGGCCTCTCACCTGTAACACACACACACACTCAGTCACAGTGTGGACACTTATAGGGCCTCTCACCTGTAACACACACACAAACACTCAGTCACAGTGAGGACACTTATAGGGCCTCTCACCTGTAACACACACACACACTCAGTCACAGTGTGGACACTTATAGGGCCTCTCACCTGTAACACACACACACACTCAGCCACAGTGTGGACACTTATAGGGCCTCTCACCTGCAACACACACACAAACACTCAGTCACAGTGAGGACACTTATAGGGCCTCTCACCTGTAACACACACACACACTCAGTCACAGTGTGGACACTCATAGGGCCTCTCACCTGTAACACACACACACACTCAGTCACAGTGTGGACACTTATAGGGCCTCTCACCTGTAACACACACACACACTCAGTCACAGTGAGGACACTTATAGGGCCTCTCACCTGTAACACACACACACACACACACTCAGTCACAGTGAGGACACTTATAGGGCCTCTCACCTGTAACACACACACACACACACACACACACACACACTCAGTCACAGTGAGGACACTTATAGGGCCTCTCACCTGTAACATACACACAAACACTCAGTCACAGTGTGGACACTTATAGGGCCTCTCACCTGTAAAACACACACACACTCAGTCACAGTGAGGACACTTATAGGGCCTCTCACCTGTAACATACACACACACTCAGTCACAGTGGGGACACTTATAGGGCCTCTCACCTGTAACACACACACATACTCAGTCACAGTGTGGACACTTATAGGGCCTCTCACCTGCAACACACACACAAACACTCAGTCACAGTGAGGACACTTATAGGGCCTCTCACCTGTAACACACACACACACTCAGTCACAGTGTGGACACTCATAGGGCCTCTCACCTGTAACACACACACGCACTCAGTCACAGTGTGGACACTTATAGGGCCTCTCACCTGTAACACACACACACACTCAGTCACAGTGAGGACACTTATAGGGCCTCTCACCTGTAACACACACACACACACACTGAGTCACAGTGAGGACACTTATAGGGCCTCTCACCTGTAACACACACACACACACACACACACACACACACACACACTCAGTCACAGTGAGGACACTTATAGGGCCTCTCACCTGTAACATACACACAAACACTCAGTCACAGTGTGGACACTTATAGGGCCTCTCACCTGTAACACACACACACACTCAGTCACAGTGTGGACACTTATAGGGCCTCTCACCTGTAACACACACACACACTCAGTCACAGTGAGGACACTTATAGGGCCTCTCACCTGTAACACACACACACACACACTCAGTCACAGTGAGGACACTTATAGGGCCTCTCACCTGTAACACACACACACACACACACACTCAGTCACAGTGAGGACACTTATAGGGCCTCTCACCTGTAACATACACACAAACACTCAGTCACAGTGTGGACACTTATAGGGCCTCTCACCTGTAAAACACACACACACTCAGTCACAGTGAGGACACTTATAGGGCCTCTCACCTGTAACACACACACACACTCAGTCACAGTGAGGACACTTATAGGGCCTCTCACCTGTAACACACACACACACTCAGTCACAGTGTGGACACTTATAGGGCCTCTCACCTGTAACACACGCACACACTCAGTCACAGTGAAGACATTTAAAGGGCTTCTCACCTGTAACACACACACACACACACACACACACTCAGTCACAGTGAGGACACTTATAGGGCCCCTCACCTGTAACACACACACACACAGTCACAGTGTGGACACTCATAGGCCCTCTCACCTGTAACACAAACACACACACACTCAGTAACAGTGTGGACACTTATAGGGCCTCTCACCTGTAACACACACACACACTCAGTCACAGTGTGGACACTTATAGGGCCTCTCACCTGTAACACACACACAAACACTCAGTCACAGTGAGGACACTTATAGGGCCTCTCACCTGTAACACACACACACACTCAGTCACAGTGTGGACACTTATAGGGCCTCTCACCTGTAACACACACACACACTCAGCCACAGTGTGGACACTTATAGGGCCTCTCACCTGCAACACACACACAAACACTCAGTCACAGTGAGGACACTTATAGGGCCTCTCACCTGTAACACACACACACACTCAGTCACAGTGTGGACACTCATAGGGCCTCTCACCTGTAACACACACACACACTCAGTCACAGTGTGGACACTTATAGGGCCTCTCACCTGTAACACACACACACACTCAGTCACAGTGAGGACACTTATAGGGCCTCTCACCTGTAACACACACACACACACACACTCAGTCACAGTGAGGACACTTATAGGGCCTCTCACCTGTAACACACACACACACACACACACTCAGTCACAGTGAGGACACTTATAGGGCCTCTCACCTGTAACATACACACAAACACTCAGTCACAGTGTGGACACTTATAGGGCCTCTCACCTGTAAAACACACACACACTCAGTCACAGTGAGGACACTTATAGGGCCTCTCACCTGTAACATACACACACACTCAGTCACAGTGGGGACACTTATAGGGCCTCTCACCTGTAACACACACACACACTCAGTCACAGTGTGGACACTTATAGGGCCTCTCACCTGTAACACACGCACACACTCAGTCACAGTGATGACACTTATAGGGCCTCTCACCTGTAACACACACACACACACACACACTCAGTCACAGTGAGGACACTTATAGGGCCTCTCACCTGTAACACACACACACACAGTCACAGTGTGGACACTCATAGGCCCTCTCACCTGTAACACAAACACACACACACTCAGTAACAGTGTGGACACTTATAGGGCCTCTCACCTGTAACACACACACACACAGTCACAGTGTGGACACTCATAGGCCCTCTCACCTGTAACACAAACACACACACACTCAGTAACAGTGTGGACACTTATAGGGCCTCTCACCTATAACACACACACACACTCAGTCACAGTGTGGACACTTATAGGGCCTCTCACCTGAAACACACACACACACTCAGTCACAGTGTGGACACTTATAGGGCCTCTCACCAGCAACACACACACAAACACTCAGTCAAAGTGAGGACACTTATAGGGCCTCTCACCTGTAACATACACACACACACACACTCAGTCACAGTGAAGACACTTAAAGGGCTTCTCACCTGCAACACAAACACACACAAACTCAGTCACAGTGAAGACACTTAAAGGGCTTCTCACCTGCAACACAAACACACACAAACTCAGTCACAGTGTGGACACTCATAGGGCCTCTCACCTATAACACACACACACACTCAGTCACAGTGTGGACACTTATAGGGCCTCTCACCTGAAACACACACACACACTCAGTCACAGTGTGGACACTTATAGGGCCTCTCACCTGCAACACACACATAAACACTCAGTCAAAGTGAGGACACTTATAGGGCCTCTCACCTGTAACACACACACACACACACTCAGTCACAGTGAAGACACTTAAAGGGCTTCTCACCTGCAACACAAACACACACAAACTCAGTCACAGTGTGGACACTTATAGGGCCTCTCACCTGTAACACAAACACACACACACTCAGTCACAGTGTGGACACTTATAGGGCCTCTCACCTGTAACACACACACACACTCAGTCACAGTGTGGACACTTATAGGGCCTCTCACCTGTAACACACACACACACACACACTCAGTAACAGTGTGGACACTTATAGGGCCTCTCACCTATAACACACACACACACACTCAGTCACAGTGTGGACACTTATAGGGCCTCTCACCTGAAACACACACACACACACTCAGTCACAGTGTGGACACTTATAGGGCCTCTCACCTGCAACACACACACAAACACTCAGTCAAAGTGAGGACACTTATAGGGCCTCTCACCTGTAACACACACACACACACACTCAGTCACAGTGAAGACACTTAAAGGGCTTCTCACCTGCAACACAAACACACACAAACTCAGTCACAGTGTGGACACTTATAGGGCCTCTCACCTGTAACACAAACACACACACACTCAGTCACAGTGTGGACACTTATAGGGCCTCTCACCTGTAACACACACACACACTCAGTCACAGTGTGGACACTTATAGGGCCTCTCACCTGTAACACACACACAAACACTCAGTCACAGTGAGGACACTTATAGGGCCTCTCACCTGTAACACACACACACACTCAGTCACAGTGTGGACACTTATAGGGCCTCTCACCTGTAACACACACACACACTCAGCCACAGTGTGGACACTTATAGGGCCTCTCACCTGCAACACACACACAAACACTCAGTCACAGTGAGGACACTTATAGGGCCTCTCACCTGTAACACACACACACACTCAGTCACAGTGTGGACACTCATAGGGCCTCTCACCTGTAACACAAATATACACACACTCAGTCACAGTGAGGACACTTATAGGGCCTCTCACCTGTAACACACACACGCTCAGTCACAGTGAGGACACTTATAGGGCCTCTCACCTGTAACATACACGCATACACAAACACACACAGACACACACACACTAAAAAAAAACACAAACTCTCACTGATGTTGACCAACTGCAGCTGATGAACACCATGCAGTATGAACAGAAGATGGCAGTATGGCATCACGTTTTAAAGTGCACCTATTATGGTTTTTCATCACTTTAATGTCGTAGCGTGAATCTATCGTTTTCAGGCACATTTAAAAGGTCTGTGTCGGAAAACAACTCGAAGTCACCAAAAGAAGCTCTCTGCCGTGAAACTCACTGCTGAAGCAGCTGATGTCTCATTAAGAGTGCCCATGAACAAACATCAGTAACAGGTAATCGAAACAAATCTGGCGAACATCATTCACGGTTAATTAAGCCAAATCTTGGAAATATCGGCAATAGCTAAAATCACATTTTCAAGATGATATACTTGTCATCTGCTCAGCATCTGATGCAGACTAATAAGTAGCAAAGCAAACTGGAAATTGTCAAGCACCCCGACGTATTTCAGAATGTCGTCAGCGCCATCTTGTGCAACTAGCCAATAGGTGCACTTTACACAGCCGCATTCACAGTCGAACAGCCGGAGGAGGTCAGACGCACCTGTATGCACGCGCAGGTGTACCTTCAGGTGGTGAGAGGAACGGAATGCTTTACCGCAGTACGGACAGTCCTTCACTCCTGCTCCCCGGACCCTCTCTCGCCCCGAGCCTCCCCGTACTCCATTCTCACCTGAGAGAGATGAACGTATTCAGAAGGAGAAATGGGATAAAATGTGTGTGTGAGTGAGTTATATGTGTGCAGTGGTGCATGCATTTTGTAAGTGTAATGTGGGATACATTTGTGGTATTTGTTTAATGCGTAATTTCAGGAATTATTAACCTATATTCCTTTTGCCTTTTCATTTTAAAACTTTGAAGTGAGCTAAGCTGCTGGTTGCATGGACCAACAAACGATGGATTGGACACAGATCTGACTGCCCGCAATCCATTGCAATTTTCCAGACATCAGAGCTGAATGATGTAGCAAATCACTGGGAGCAAACTGAAAGCACGTTGTGAGAGGATGGTTAAATAAATAAATATTACGGCAAGTTGCCCACTTCAGTTCGCCTGTATAGCCGTAACCACTGGACCTACCACTCCAGGGAAGGTTGACTTTAAGGGCCCCCAGGTTAAGCCGTGAGATCTGCCTTCTCCCTTTTAACATTGAAAAAATTCAGTGTGAAATTCCAGCCGTTGTCCACATCACAAACAAACCTGCTCTTCATAGGTCACTCCTGCCAGCTCTGCTTGTGTGTTCTGCTCTCTTCCACAGCCTCGCACCCCTCTCTCTGCCTCACAGCACCACCGTTTCACCCAGCTAGCCCCTCTTACCACCTCTGACTCACTAACTCATTCTATCTCTGGCCCATTGTTCACATACATTAGCTGCATGGAGCAGCACAGGGCTCTATTTACTCTACCAACAGCTGAAGACACCAAAACACTCTGGCAGGAAAGTTATTGATTATGGTGGCGCTGCAGTGTCTCCTTAGGCAGGTTTGACATGTCACAGTACTAGTCATTATTTCTGGTGCACAGAGAGGTGACTTTTGAGATTGGTCACCCAATGACCTTTGCTGTAGCGCCACGATCATGCCACATTTTTCATTTCTGCAAATTGCAATAACCCAGCTAACTTCAAAAGGAATCATGTCAGATAGGCTTTGAACCTTTCTCATGTACAGTGGATAAAGTGGCCTTGTGGTGGCTCTGTCATGTTTAATCTAGTGCCACCACGTGGCCAAATTTAACAAATGCAATAATTCAGTTTTGATGGGAATCATGTCAGGCTTCTGTGATTGTTTCTGCTGTCCAGAGGTGATGCAAATGACCCAACGACCTTCCCGGCACCACCGCCGGGACAAACTTAATTTTTAAAAATTCCAGTCACTCGAACAGTTCTGATGGGAATCGTGTCAAGTCTGGAGTCAGCAGTCCTGATCCATAGAGGAGAAGCTTTATTAATTATGATGGCTCCATTACCTTTACTGTTGTGACAGCATTAGTAAAAATTACATTTCCAAATATAATAAGTCAATCTGTGCTAAAGAGAATCAAATCACTTTGCTGTTAACATCTTGTTGCATAATAGAGCAAATATGTATTTCTGATGACACTATGAACATTCTTGCTGCGCCACCCTCAGGCCAAACTTCACTTCTTCAAAAATGCATTGTGAAAGCGTTCTTAGGGAAACTAGATAAAATTTTCCGTGAACATTCCTGGAGTCTCAGTAATTCCACTGTCGATTTACGGGACCTAATACCCTTTCCTGAGGCACCTCCACTTGGCCAAACTATGAAATTTGCCTGTGGGGTGAATATTGCCATCATTTTGGCAATATACCCTGCTTTTCAAATGATGTACATATTGTGAATAATTTTCGGAAGAGGGGTATTTACTGTGGTGAGCAGAGCACTTGAAGAGACCTGTGTGTCCAGCGTCTGCCTCTGTGACCTCCAGAGGGCATGAGAGAGAATGAGTGCCAGAGAGAATGAGTGCCCCAGAGAGAACGAGTGCCCCAGAGAGAATGAGTGCCACAGAGAGAATGAGTGCCCCAGAGAGAACGAGTGCCCGAGTGAGAATGAGTGCCACAGAGAGAATGAGTGCCCCAGAGAGAATGAGTGCCCCAGTGAGAATGAGTGCCACAGAGAGAATGAGCGCCAGAGAGAATGAGTGCCCCAGAGAGAATGAGTGCCAGAGAGAATGAGTGCCAGAGAGAATAAGTGTCACAGAGAGAATGAGTGCCAGAGAGAATGAGTGCCCCAGAGAGAACGAGTGCCCCAGTGAGAATGAGTGCCACAGAGAGAATCAGTGCCCCAGAGAGAACGAGTGCCAGAGAGAATAAGTGCCACAGAGAGAATGAGTGCCAGAGAGAATGAGTGCCCCAGAGAGAATGAGAGCCCCAGAGAGAATGAGTGCCCCAGAGAGAACGAGTGCCCCAGTGAGAATGAGTGCCACAGAGAGAATGAGTGCCCCAGAGAGAACGAGTGCCCCAGAGAGAATGAGTGCCCCAGAGAGAACGAGTACCACAGTGAGAACGAGTGCCCCAGTGAGAATGAGTGCCCCAGTGAGAATGAGTGCCACAGAGAGAATGAGCGCCAGAGAGAATGAGTGCCCCAGAGAAAGAATGAGTGCCACAGAGAGAATGAGTGCCAGAGAAAATGAGTGCCACAGAGAGAATGAGTGCCAGAGAGAATGAGTGCCCCAGAGAGAATGAGTGCCAAAGAGAGGATGAGTGCCAGAGAGAATAAGTGCCACAGAAAGAATGAGTAGCACAGACAGAATGAGTGCCCCAGAAAGGATGAGGGCCAGAGATAATGAGTTCCAGAAAGAGGATGAGTGCTACAGAGAGAATGAGTGCCACAGTGAGAATGAGTGCCCCAGAGAGAATGAGTGCCACAGAGAGAATGAGTGCCAGACAAAGAATGGGTGCCAGAGAGAGAATGAGTGCCAAAGTGAATGAGTGCCCCGGAGAGAATGAGTGCCACAGAGAGAATGAGTGCCACAGAGAGAATGAGTGCCAGACAAAGAATGGGTGCCAGAGAGAGCATGAGTGCCAAAGAGAATGAGTGCCCCGGAGAGAATGAGTGCCACAGAGAGAATGAGTGCCAGAGAGAGGATGAGTGCCCCAGAGAGAATGAGTGCCAGAGAGAATGAATGCCCCAGAGAGAATGAGTACCCCAGAGAGAGAATGAGTGCCCCAGAGAGAAAGGGTACCAGAGAGAATGAGTGCCCCAGAGAGAGGATGAGTGCCCCAGTGAGAATGAGTGCCACAGAGAGAATGAGTGCCAGAGAGAATGAGTGCCCCAGAGAAATAATGAGTGCCACAGAGAGAATGAGTGCCAGAGTAAATGAGTGCCACAGAGAGAATGAGTGCCAGAGAGAATGAGTGCCCAAGAGGAAGAATGAGTGCCACAGAGAGAATGAGTGCCAGAGAGAATGAGTGCCCCAGAGAGAATGAGTGCCAAAGAGAGGATGAGTGCCAGAGAGAATAAGTGCCACAGAGAGAATGAGTACCACAGAGAGAATGAGTACCCCAGAGAAAATGAGTGCTCCAGTGAGAATGAGTGCCACAGAGAGAATGAGTGCCCCAGAGAGAGGATGAGTGCCCCAGAGAGAGAATGAGTGCCCCAGAGAGAATGAGTGCCACAGAGAGAATGAGTGCCAGAGAAAGAATGAGGCCCAGAGAAAGAATGAGTGCCAGAGAGAGAATGAGTGCCCCAGAGAGAATGAGTGCCCCAGTGAGAATGAGTGCCACAGAGAGAATGAGTGCCCCAGAGAGAATGAGTGCCTCAGAGAGAATAAGTGCCACAGAGAGAATGGGTGCCACAGAGAGATTGAGTGCCAGAGAGAGAATGAGTGCCAGAGAAAATGAGTGCCCCAGAAAGAATGAGTGCCCCAGATAGAAATGGTGCCAGAGAGAATGAGTGCCCCAGAGAAAATAAGTGCCACAGTGAGAATGAGTGCCACAGAGAGAATGAGTGCCAGAGAGAATGATTGCCAGAGAGAATGAGTGCCACAGAGAGAGAATGAGTGCCCCACAGAGAGAATGAGTGCCCCAGAGAGAATAAGTGCCACAGAGAGAATGCGTGCCAGAGAGAAAATGAGTGCCAGAGAGAATGAGTGCCCCAGAGAGAATGAGTGCCCCAGATAGAAATGGTACCAGAGAGAATGAGTGCCCCAGAGAGAATGAGTGCCACAGAGTGAATAAGTGCCCCAGATAGAAATGGTGCCAGAGAGAATGAGTGCCCCAGAGAGAATGAGTGCCACAGAGTGAATAATTGTCCCAGAGAGAATGAGTGCCGCAGAGAGAATGAGTGGCCCAGAGAGAATAAGTGCCACAGAGAGAATGAGTGCCCCAGATAGAAATGGTGCCAGAGAGAATGAGTGCCCCAGAGAGAATGAGTGCCACAGAGTGCATAAGTGCCCCAGATAGAAATGGTGCCAGAGAATGAGTGCCCCAGAGAGAATGAGTGCCACAGAGTGAATAATTGTCCCAGAGAGAATGAGTGCCACAGAGAGAATGAGTGGCCCAGAGAGAATAAGTGCCACAGAGAGAATGAGTTCCACAGAGAGAATGAGTGCCAGAGAGAGAACAAGTGCCAGAGAGAGAATGAGTGCCCAGAGAGAATGAGTGCCACAGAGTGAATAATTGTCTCAGAGAGAATGAGTGCCACAGAGAGAATGAGTGGCCCAGAGAGAATAAGTGCCACAGAGAGAATGAGTTCCACAGAGAGAATGAGTGCCAGAGAGAGAACAAGTGCCAGAGAGAGAATGAGTGCCCCAGAGAGAATGAGTGCCACAGAGTGAATGAGTGCCACAGAGAGAATGAGTGGCCCAGAGAGAATAAGTGCCACAGAGAGAATGAGTTCCACAGAGAAAATGAGTGCCAGAGAGAGAACAAGTGCCAGAGAGAGAATGAGTGCCCCAGAGAGAATGAGTGCCACAGAGTGAATAATTGTCCCAAAGAGAATGAGTGCCACAGAGAGAATGAGTGGCCCAGAGAGAATAAGTGCCACAGAGAGAATGAGTTCCACAGAGAGAATGAGTGCCAGAGAGAGAACAAGTGCCAGAGAGAGAATGAGTGCCCCAGAGAGAATGAGTGCCACAGAGTGAATAATTGTCTCAGAGAGAATGAGTGCCACAGAGAAAATAAGTGCCCCAGAGAGAATAAGTGCCACAGAGAGAATGAGTGCCACAAAGAGAATGAGTGCCCCAGAGAGAATAAGTGCCAGAGAGAGAACAAGTGCCACAGAGAGAACAAGTGCCAGAGAGAGAATGAGTGCCCCAGAGAGAATAAGTGCCAGAGAGAGAATGAGTGCAACAGAGAGAATGAGTGCCAGAGAGAACGAATGCCCCAGATAGAAAGGGTGCCAGACAGAATGAGTGCCCCAGAGAGAATGAGTGCCACAGAGGGAATGAGTGCTCCAGTGAGAATGAGTGCCACAGAGAGAATGAGTGCCACAGAGAGAGGATGAGTGCCACAGAGAGAGGATGAGTGCCAGAGAGAGAATGAGTGCAACAGAGAGAATGAGTGCCCCAGAGAAAATGAGTGCCAGTGAGAATGAGTGCCCCAGAGAGAATGAGTGCCCCAGAGAGAATGAGTGCCAGTGAGAATGAGTGCCACAGAGAGAATGAGTGCCACAGAGAGAATGAGTGCCCCAGAGAGAATGAGTGCCACAGAGAGAATGAGTCCCAGAGAAAGAATGAGTGCCAGAGAGAGAATGAGTGCCCCAAAGAGAGAATGAGTGCCCCAGAGAGAATGAGTGCCACAGAGAGAATGAGTGCCCCAGTGAGAATGGGTGCCACAGAGAGAATGAGTGCCCCAGAGAGAATAAGTGCCACAGTGAGAATGAGTGCCACAGAGAGAATGAGTGCAAGAGAGAATGATTGCCAGAGAGAATGAGTGCCACAGAGAGAGAATGAGTGCCCCCCAGAGAGAATGAGTGCCCCAGAGAGAATAAGTGCCACAGAGAGAATGAGTGCCAGAGAGAAAATGAGTGCCAGAGAGAATGAGTGCCCCAGATAGAAATGGTGCCAGAGAGAGTGAGTGCCCCAGAGAGAATGAGTGACACAGAGTGAATAAGTGCCCCAGATAGAAATGGTGCCAAAGAGAATGAGTGCCCCAGAGAGAATGAGTGCCACAGAGTGAATAATTGTCCCAGAGAGAATGAGTGCCGCAGAGAGAACGAGTGGCCCAGAGAGAATAAGTGCCACAGAGAGAATGAGTGCCCCAGATAGAAATGGTGCCAGAGAGAATGAGTGCCCCAGAGAGAATGAGTGCCACAGAGTGAATAAGTGCCCCAGATAGAAATGGTGCCAGAGAGAATGAGTGCCCCAGAGAGAATGAGTGCCACAGAGTGAATAATTGTCCCAGAGAGAATGAGTGCCACAGAGAGAATGAGTGGCCCAGAGAGAATAAGTGCCACAGAGAGAATGAGTTCCACAGAGAGAATGAGTGCCAGAGAGAGAACAAGTGCCAGAGAGAGAATGAGTGCCCCAGAGAGAATGAGTGCCACAGAGTGAATAATTGTCTCAGAGAGAATGAGTGCCCCAGAGAGAATAAGTGCCACAGAGAGAATGAGTGCCACAAAGAGAATGAGTGCCCCAGAGAGAACAAGTGCCAGAGAGAGAATGAGTGCCCCAGAGAGAATAAGTGCCAGAGAGAGAATGAGTGCCACAGAGAGAATGAGTGCCAGAGAGAACGAATGCCCCAGATAGAAAGGGTGCCAGACAGAATGAGTGCCCCAGAGAGAATGAGTGCCCCAGAGAGAAAGGGTGCACCAGAGAGAATGAGTGCCCCAGAGAGAAATGGTGCCAGAGAAAATGAGTGCCACAGAGAGAATGAGTGCCCCAGAGAGAAAGAGTGCCGAGAGAATGAGTGCCCCAAAGTGAAAGGGTGCCAGAGAGAATGAGTGCCACAGAGAGAATGAGTGCCCCAGTGAGAGAGGGTGCCAGAGAGAATGAGTGCCACAGAGAGAATGAGTGCCCCAGAGAGAATAAGTGCCCGAGATAGAAAGGGTGCCAGAGAGAATGAGTGCCCCAGATAGAAAGGGTGCCAGAGAGAATGAGTGCCACAGAGAGAATGAGTGCTCCAGTGAGAATGAGTGCCACAGAGAGAATGAGTGCACCAGAGAGAATGAGTCCCAGAGAAAGAATGAGTGCCAGAGAGAGAATGAGTAACCCAAAGAGAGAATGAGTGTCCCAGAGAGAGGATGAGTACCAGAGAGAGAATGAGTGCCCCAGAGAGAGGATGAGTGCCAGAGAGAGAATGAGTGCCCCAGAGAGAGGATGAGTGCCAGAGAGAGGATGAGTGCCCCAGAGAGAATGAGTGCCAGAGAGAATGAGTGCCAGAGAGAGAATGAGTGCCAAAGAGAGAATGAGTGCCAGAGAGAATGATTGCCAGAGAGAATGAGTGCCACAGAGAGAAAATGAGTGCCCCAGAGAGAGAATGAGTGCCCCACAGAGAGAATGAGTGCACCAGAGAGAATGAGTGCCACAGAGAGAATAGGTGCCAGAGAAAATGAGTGCCCCAGAGAGAGAATGAGTGCCCCACAGAGAGAATGAGTGCCATAGAGAGAATGAGTGCACCAGAGAGAATGAGTGCCCCAGAGAGAAAGGGTGCCAGAGAAAATGAGTGCCACAGAGAGAATGAGTGCCCCAGAGAGAAACAATGCCAGAGAGAATGAGTGCCCCAGAGAGAGAAAAAGTGCCACAGAGAGAATGAGTGCACCAGAGAGAATGAGAGCCCCAGAGAAAAAGGGTGCCAGAGAAAATGAGTGCCACAGAGAGAATGAGTGCCCCAGAGAGAAACAATGCCAGAGAGAATGAGTGCCCCAGAGAGAGAAAGAGTGCCACAGAGAGAATGGGTGCCAGAGAGAATGAGTGCCACACAGAAAATGAGTGCCAGAGAGAATGAGTGCCCCAGAGAGAAAGGGTGCCAGAGAAAATGAGTGCCACAGAGAGAATGAGTGCCCCAGAGAGAAACAATGCCAGAGCGAATGAGTGCCCCAGAGAGAAAGAGTGCCACAGTGAGAATGGGTGCCAGAGAGAATGAGTGCCACAGTGAGAATGGGTGCCAGAGAGAATGAGTGCCCCAGAGAGAAACAATGCCAGAGAGAATGAGTGCCAGAGAGAACGAGTGCCCCAGAGAGAAAGAGTGCCCCAGAGAGAATGAGTGCCAGAGAGAGAATGAGTGCCACAGAGAGAAACAATGCCAGAGAGAATGAGTGCCCCAGAGAGAGAAAGAGTGCCCCAGAGAGAATGAGTGCCCCAGAGAGAAAGAGTGCCACAGAGTGATTGAGTGCCCCAGAGAGAATGAGTGCTACAGAGAGAAAGAGTGCCACAGAGAGAAAGAGTGCCACAGAGAGAATGACTGCCCCAGAGAGAATGAGTGCTACAGAGAGAATGAGTGCCAGAGAGAGAATGAGTGCCCCAGAGAGAAAGAGTGCCACAGAGAGAATGAGTGCCCCAGAGAGAATGAGTGCTACAGAGAGAATGAGTGCCAGAGAGAACGAGTGCCCCAGAGAGAAAGAGTGCCACAGAGAGAATGAGTGCCAGAGAGAGAATGAGTGCCCCAGAGAGAAAGAGTGCCACAGAGAGAATGAGTGCCCCAGAGAATATGAGTGCTACAGAGAGAAAGAGTGCCACAGAGAGAATGAGTGCCCCAGAGAGAATGAGTGCCAGAGAGAACGAGTGGCCCAGAGAGAAAGAGTGCCACAGAGAGAATGAGTGCCAGAGAGAGAATGAGTGCCCCAGAGAGAAAGAGTGCCACAGAGAGAATGAGTGCCCCAGAGAGAATGAGTGCTACAGAGAGAATGAGTGCCAGAGAGAACGAGTGCCCCAGAGAGAAAGAGTGCCACAGAGAGAATGAGTGCCAGAGAGAGAATGAGTGCCCCAGAGAGAAAGGGTGCCACAGAGAGAATGAGTGCCCCAGAGAATATGAGTGCTACAGAGAGAAAGAGTGCCACAGAGAGAATGAGTGCCCCAGAGAGAATGAGTGCTACAGAGAGAAAGAGTGCCACAGAGAGAATGAGTGCCCCAGAGAGAATGAGTGCCCCAGAGAGAAAGAGTGCCACAGAGAGAATGAGTGCTACAGAGAGAAAGAGTGCCACAGAGAGAAAGAGTGCCACAGAGAGAATGAGTGCCCCAGAGAGAATGAGTGCTACAGAGAGAACGAGTGCCCTAGAGAGAATGACTGCCCCAGAGAGAATGAGTGCTACAGAGAGAATGACTGCCCCAGAGAGAATGAGTGCTGCAGAGAGAATGAGTGCCAGAGAGAGAATGAGTGCTACAGAGAGAAAGAGTGCCACAGAGAGAAAGAGTGCCACAGAGAGAATGAGTGCCCCAGAGAGAATGAGTGCTACAGAGAGAACGAGTGCCCCAGAGAGAATGAGTGCCCCAGAGAGAATGAGTGCTACAGAGAGAACGAGTGCCCCAGAGAGAATGAGTGCTCCAGAGAGAACGAGTGCCCCAGAGAGAATGAGTGCCCCAGAGAGAATGAGTGCTACAGAGAGAATGAGTGCCAGAGAGAGAATGAGTGCCCCAGAGAGAAAGAGTGCCACAGAGAGAATGAGTGCCAGAGAGAACGAGTGCCCCAGAGAGAACTAGAGCCCCAGAGAGAATGAGTGCCCCAGAGAGAATGAGTGCTACAGAGAGAACGAGTGCCCCAGAGAGAACGAGTGCTCCAGAGAGAATGAGTGCTACAGAGAGAAAGAGTGCCACAGAGAGAATGACTGCCCCAGAGAGAATGAGTGCTACAGAGAGAACGAGTGCCCCAGAGAGAATGAGTGCTACAGAGGGAATGAGTGCCAGAGAGAATTTTTATTGCCCCACTCATCCTGTTTTATAGGGGCGCTTGTGAGGTCGTCCAGAATTTTTGGCACCCTATGGGTCTTTAGCCCCAAAGAAGGTATAATCGTGGGGAAAAATTTTTTCCCACTAAATTTAATAGCATTTTTGATATAAGTGGTTGAGAAAATGGATTCAGTCCTATTTTTTGGGGTTTTTAGTAGTCATGTTTTTGTGAGTATTAGTGTCGTCACGCACCCCTGATATACAACACATAATACAATACACACAAAAGTCAAAACTATTATTACTGCGATTGTGTTCATGTAATAGTCGTAGGTAAGTTAGACTAGACTAACATTGCCAGCTAACAGATAACTGTTAGCCGTCAAGGGAGGGAGTGTGGCTGCAATCAGTCGTAGCGATACATTAGCAGAATGCTATCATTTTATGGGTAAAATTGCTTATCCACTTAGAAAAACAAAAGGACACTGATATTTATTCATTCTTAATCCTGATAAATAATTGATAGTATATGTGCCAAAGCTGAAATAAAATGTTGGATTTTTTTGTCTCGAGGGAGGTGGAAATATATTAGTTGTTGAGCTCAATTTACTCTCATTCATTGAGGACTCACTCGAGAGCGCCCTCTATGTGAATCGCAGCCAGCTGCAGTACAATGGCATTAATAGGGAGTGGACAGGCCCGCTGTGGAGGGGCTCTGCCCTAACCCCCTGGTAATCTGTGCTACTTTAAATTAAGACCCAGGATGGCAAATATAAACTCATTTAATAGTTCCATCTATTAATAATGCACAGGAGGAAATGAGTGCTTTTGACTGGGGTTCAGCAAGAACCCCAATACACTGGTGCTTTTAAAAAGCACTAATTAAACCAGAATCAGAAAACAATGATGTGAAGTCATTAGGAACAAACTGACTAAGTAATGAAAAATTGGAATGACAGTATAAAGGGCCTGTGCGATACAGTACTGAGCCGGAGTCTTAGACACATCTACAGCAATTCTGTGGAGCAAATATGCTTCCAAAAATAATTAAATTAAAAGCTGTAATAAATGAGAAATGTGCTATAAAGAACTGTTGAAAACTAAATCAAATTAATATTTCATGTGACTATCCTTCACATAAAAATTACGTACACTGCTCTTTAGTTTAATAGTTTCATAAGATAATTGGCTTTTTGCTTGTTCCAAGCCTCGTAGAGAACATCCTGTAGTGTTTCTGCAAACTGACTCTCTCAGGCGCTTCTGTCACTCCAGCTAACCCCAAACACCTGTGATTATGTCCTGATAAGAGCTCTGACGGGGCTGAATAATCTGTATCAACTCATTTTAATGAAATTCAAACATTTACTGTATTTTTTAAACCATTTTTTTAATTTGAACTTGGAATTACAAATATGCATTTTATCTCCAGCAACATTAATGTGAGAAGCAACAATCTGCTTTCACAGCGGACGCGAAACAAATTTTTCGCAAGACAGATTGCAATCAAAGTCAATGCAAAGACGCGAATTATTCGCGTCTTTGCATTGACTTTGAATGTAATCTGTCGTGCGAAAAATTCATTTCGCGTCCGGTCTGAAAGCAGCTTAAAGCCTCAGTTATACCTTCGCCTAGCTCCATTCGCGGATTGCGCGCTGAGGCATTTATACTTGGTGCATTCTCCGTTGCAGTGTTTGCCGCAAATACAGGGGGCAGTAGAAAAAAAATTCTATGGGAATTGGTACCATCAGGCTCAAAACAGTCGAAGTAGAAGCAATTTGAAATGGGCGACCAATGAGTGTAGGCAACACGAGTGCGGCTTGCGAGAAGTATCAAAATCCTGGAGGTGCGCGACCTTGCGAAGGCTGTCGCCAGGTGCGCAATTACGTCATTTGTGGCGCACGAAGGTCGCGCATTCGCGACTGCGTTGAGCATAAATAGGGCATAACACGTGCACAATACTGAACAGCAGAGGGGATACAGTATCTCTGTAAGTGGGTGTGGTGATTAAATGCTCTCAGTACTAACATTCAACCTGTCTGGAAAATTTTTCAGTGTAAACAAACATTTGTGTCTCGATCACATTTGAATAGGGCGAATTCTGCCCAGAGCAAAAACTGGGTCATTGTTTTTTCTTACAACCAAATTACTAGCGGCAAACTAACCACAGTTTGCAGCTAGTTAAGCCACACTTTCAACCATTTGGTGGCTGGTAAATGAGTTAATGCCAACACAGCAGCGTTTGTTACATATTTATTTACCTCAGCTCAACACTCTCCCTAAATAGTTTGCTTCATCTTTAAATGAAGCACAGAATCAATACAGCTTCTATAGCATTTGAGTGCCTCTCTATGAGTGTCTTCAAAGATTGAGCTCCTACAGCCAACACCTGAGTGAACCCATCCACCTCTAAACATGCTGACAGGAGAAAATCCCTAGCCTGTCTTGAACAACCGATGCCAATTTTTTATTATTTAGTCATCAATTAATTCTGACAAAATGGAGGCAGTGCATCTGAACACCTGAGGTGACACATTCACATTCTATAACTGACACATCCTGAGGTGGCATATTCACATTCTATAACTGACACATCCTGAGGTGACACATTCACATTCTATAACTGACACATCCTGAGGTGACAGATTCACATTCTATAACTGACACATCCTGAGGTGGCACATTCACATTCTATAACTGACACATCCTGAGGTGACACATTCACATTCTATAACTGACACATCCTGAGGTGACACATTCACATTCTATAACTGACACATCCTGAGGTGACAGATTCACATTTTATAAATGACACATCCTGAGGTGGCAGATTCATATTCTATAACTGACACATCCTGAGGTGACAGATTCATATTCTATAATTGACACATCCTGAGGTGGCAGATTCACATTCCGTAACTGACACATCCTGAGGTGACACATTCACATTCTATAACTGACACATCCTTGGGTGGCAGATTCACATTCTATAACTGACACATCCTGAGGTGGCAGATTCATATTCTATAACTGACACATCCTGAGGTGACAGATTCACATTCTATAACTGACACATCCTGAGGTGACAGATTCACACTCTATTACTGACACATCCTGAGGTGGCTCATTCACATTCTATTATTGACACATCCTGAGGTGACAGATTCACATTCTATTACTGACACATCCTGAGGTGACAGATTCACATTCTATAACTGACACATCCTGAGGTGACACTTTCACATTCTTTAACTGACACATGCTGAGGTGACACATTCACATGCTATTACTGACACATCCTGAGGTGACAGATTCACATTCTATTACTGACACACCCTGAGGTGACAGATTCCCATTCTATTACTGACACATCCTGAGGTGGCAGATTCACATTCTATTACTGACACATCCTGAGGTGACAGATTCACATTCTATAACTGACACATCCTGAGGTGACACATTCACATTCTATAACTGACACATGCTGAGATGACACATTCACATGCTATTACTGACACATCCTGAGGTGACAGATTCACATTCTATTACTGACACATCCTGAGGTGACAGATTCCCATTTTATTACTGACACATCCTGAGGTGGCAGATTCACATTCTATTACTGACACCCTGAGGTGACAGATTCACATTCTATAACTGACACATTCTGAGGTGACACATTCACATTCTATAGCTGACACATGCTGAGGTGACACATTCACATGCTATTACTGACACATCCTGAGGTGACAGATTCATATTCTGTACCTGACACATCCTGAGGTGACAGATTCACATTCTATTACTGACACATCCTGAGGTGACAGATTCCCATTTTATTACTGACACATCCTGAGGTGGCAGATTCTCATTCTATTACTGACACACCCTGAGGTGACAGATTCACATTCTATAACTGACAAATCCTGAGGTGACACATTCACATTCTATTACTGACACATCCTGAGGTGACACATTCACATTCTATTACTGACACATCCTGAGGTGACACATTCACATTCTGTACCTGACACATCCTGAGGTGACAGATTCACATTCTATTACTGACACATCCTGAGGTGACAGATTCCCATTTTATTACTGACACATCCTGAGATGGCAGATTCACATTCTATTACTGACACACCCTGAGGTGACAGATTCACATTCTATAACTGACACATCCTGAGGTGACACATTCACATTCTATAACTGACACATCCTGGGGTGGCAGATTCACATTCTATTACTGACACATCCTGAGGTGACAGATTCACATTCTATTACTGACACATCCTGAGGTGACACAATCGATGACTGACGCATTCTAAAGTGACACATTCACTTTCTATGACTGAAACTCCCTGGAGTAACACACTCACATTCCTTGACCGATTCCCCTGGAAGTGATGCATTTGCATTGTATGAATGACACATCCAATCTCTGACACAAACCCTCCATATTGCCCCTGAATTCACCCCACTGAAGCGGCATCATCACTGGTCACTATGCACAGTTGGGAGAAACGTGTAGTATGTTTCCTACGTTACACTTGCAGTATGAGCACTGTAGTGGAAGTGTGTGCATCTGTGTGTGTTTGTATTACCTTGGCCAATGGCCGGGAGTAGTCCTCCCGGGGAGTGCAGTGATGTGGGCGTGGTTTTTGAGGCGTGGTTGTTTTTCCTTGGCTCCTCTCCTTGAGCGTGCACACGTGCGTGCGCCACAGCCTGTGGCAGCGTTCCAAACATCTTCCCACATTCTGGGCACTCCCAAGGCACGGCTGGGGCGTCAGCTTGGGCGTTAGCCCGCGACAGTAGCCCCTCAAGGTACGCACGCACCTGCTCCGCCTCTCCTGCCACTGAGCTCTTTGGGCCTCGCTGCTGCCCCTGCTGGCTAGAGGCTAAACTGCGTGCCACCAATTGCCAGACTCCTGCTCCCCCACCAGCCCCACCCATACTGACTCCACCCCCAGTGCTGGTTGTGCCCCTCTCTGCCACCTGCGCAACAGCTTGCAGCCTCTCCATGCAGCTGGCTCCGCCCCCGTCACCTGGCAATCCCTGGTATCCCAGCAGCGAAGCCTTACTTGGCTCCCCAGCATTGGATGCACCCCCCACACCCCCGCAGGACAGAAGCAGGCTGGAGTACAGTGCCCCAAATGTTGAGGTAGGCGTGACTTTGCTTTGCTCCCTGCCACCTCTTGAGACCCCGCCTCCAGAAGCCCCACCTGTTCTCAGGCCAAGCTTGTTTAGATGCACCTTCATGTGGTTCTTCAAGAACCAGGGCTCCTTGAAGCCCCGCCCACACACCTGGCACTTGTGGTCTAAGGAAGCCTTGTGCTTACGCATGTGACCTTTGAGGAACCAGGACTGTGTGAAGCGCTGGCCACAGGTGTCACAGCGGAAGGCAGGCAGGGGGAGGGGCACTTGGGCCGGGTCCGGGGCACTTGGACGGGGCCGGGGATGGTTCTCCTGCAGATGGGCAGCCAGCGCCTCCTCCTGGCTGGCAGAGAAAGCGCACATGTTGCATTTGTAGGGATTATGCAGAATCCGCACGTGGCGGGAGAGTTCGCTTGGCGTGCGAAACTTCCCTTTGCAGGCGTGGCAGCGGAACGAGGATGTTGCCGGGGAGGTAGGGGGTAGGGGCTCCTCAGTAAGGGGTGGGGTTAGGGGTGAATTTATGGGTGGAGTTAGAGGTCTGGGGTCTGAACTGAAAGGAAGGGTAAGGGTAGAGTTGCTTGGACTCTCAGGTGGCGGGTTGGGGTTCTGGCGCTCTCGGTCCAGAGTGTGAGCTCTGGCGTGCAGTGACAGGATGCTGTTGAAGCGAAATCTCTTCCCACACACTTTACAGGGGAACCTGAGTCCTGCCCCTGGCCCCGCCCCCTCCAGCCCCGCGCCATTGTGGAACAGCTGCAGGTCGAGCTCGGCACTACTCTGGGGGTCCTGGCTGGAGCAAAGTGCTTTCTCTAGGGCCCCAAAACCTAGCCCAGGCCCCGCAAACAAGGCTACGGCTGGGGAAGGTGATGCAGGGGTTAACACTTCCTCTTCATCATCATACTCCTCATCCTTCCGATCATTTTCAGGGTCTTGGTAGGGGGAGGGGGGTGTTTGTGGAAGGGGGAGGGGGCTGTGATCCAGAGATGGGAGGGAGGGGGGTGTTTGGGGCGGGTCAGTTGGAAGAACCAGTACAGTCTCTGGAGGGAAATCCATAGTCTGACAAGGAGAAGAGGAGACAGAGCAGTACCTGAGGTTAGTGATATTAACTGCGGTGTGCTGCAAGGTTTCATACTTGGGTCTCTCTTGTTTCCAATAACATCAATGACATGCCAGCAGTAATGACGTGAATGAATGATGAAGACGACAGGCCAAAATATTATAAAGAGCCTGCATTTTTCACAATGTGGCTGGTTTTAATTTTGAGAAAGAATGGCATACAAAATGCCAAAGGTACACTTTTATTGACTAAAAATGTTGCTTGCTAACAACTGTACATCTTGAAATTCAACTTTCAACACGTATTCCTCCTTAGGCTGGATTAGAGCCCCACAGTCACGGTTTAATAGCTTTGCCAATAATAACTTTTTTTGTATAACGTGTTCATCAAATTGATTGAACTTTGTTATTAGCAAACCTTAACACCACCATACTTTACCCGCTGGGTAAAGACTGGTTGGCCAGAACTTTGTGCTTCAGCAGGACCCCAAGCACTCCCCCAAGCTGTGCCAAAGATATCTGGACAAGAAGGAAGCAGTAGGAGAGCTTCAGAAGATAATGCAGCCCCCGCAGTCACCAGATCTGCCACCCATTGAGCTGCTGCAGGATGAGCTTGACCAGGCAGTCGGAGAAGTGCACCCATCAAGTTCAAAAGAGCTCATGAAAGAACTCATGAAAGCCTGGAATGGGGTACCAGGAAGTTCTCTCTTTACACTGATGCAAAAGAATGCTTAAAATATGTCAGGCTGAAATCAAGGCTAAGGGACCGGACTTTGCAGAAAGTGAAATTTGAATATCTATATCTCTTAGGGAATAATTTTGCACATTTCTAGTTAAACTATGTGCTTCTCTGTTATTTTGTTTGATGGTGTTGCTGAAAATGTACTTTGAGTTAAGAAAAGCCAGCCAAATTCTGCAAAATGCAGGGTGTTGGTAATATTTTGGCTGATTAGTGTAAGCAGGTTCTTTTGCATTGCTGCCTACAGGAAAGAAGACCAAGCAGATCGAAGAAACATTTAAATAATAACTCTGTAATTTTTGGTTATTACATCTAGTTCAAACTAAATAGTTCTGACACAAAATGAGGACTAAAATCTGTGCAAAATGTGACCTGTAGGATTATATTTCCGTAGAATATCAGCCTCATATTTAAGTGTAGGGTTGGACCAGTCTCTGACAAGCGCAGCTAGTGCAGCTGTAATTTTAGATAAGACCCTCAGAAAACATTAATTTCTAGACCACACAACAAGAACATTATTTATTAAGGCAATTCTAATACAATGACCTCATGCCTCCTTCCTGTGGTAAAACAGACTATCAATAGATCTTGAAATATGATGCAGGCTGCGCTTAGTGAATGTGAAACGGCGCACATTGGGGCAAATGAATTAGACGCAGAGGTCTTGCTACCTTCAGAGAGAGTGAGACATGCTTCGATCAGTCTGCTGGGGGACGAACAGGAGCAGCGATGCCAGCGCGTGTTCTTAGCCCCTCCTATTGCAATCTGAAAAACATCATCATCTTAATCCTCACAAACACCTTCATCGTCACCATCAGCAGGTTTGTCTGTAAAGGTGCTTTCGCACCGGATGCGAAACGAATTTTTCGCACAAACGCATGTATTTGCGTCTTTGCATTGACTTTGCATGTAATCTGTCATGCGAAAAATTTGTTTCGCGTATGGTGCGAAAGCGGTTTAATTCAACTTTCTGCTCTGGTATTGTACACCAGCGGAATGAAAGCATTGCTCGCATTGTGAGAATTATAATAATCATCATCATAATAATACAAAGAATATGTGCTATGAATTGCCAAGCAACCTATATCTTTTATCAGATTCTCATCTGTCAATTAGTCACTGACAGAAAGATCCACGAGTGTAAAAAATAGTAAATGAATACAGTAGTGTGCAGTGATGATAATACACCACCACTTTCGTCTAAAAGGGGTTCTAATATATTACTTCTCTGTATTTTTTGGTGAAAATGTACTGAAAAAATACCATTGTAGGCAATGAGAACAAAAAAAAAATCATTCCCACAAGTATAATAAGGTATAAATATGGATAATAAACAAAAACACTTAAAACATCATTTATAGTAACAAATGAAAGGTTTCACAAATTTAAAATTTTTGTGCTGGGCCGCGATTAGCGGCCAGGCCCCTATAAACGCGTATGTCGCTGAGTATCTGAGTGACTGACTGACTGCCTGAGTGATCAAACTCAGCGTTAGGCTGGCCGGTGTTCAGTGTCGAAAAATCTCGTGCAGGAAAACCTCGAGGTATATCGGCACGCAAAATGTCCTGTGCCAAAAAGCCTCGTTTGCCCAGACGTGTGAATTGCAATTAGGCTTTTCGGTACGGCAAGGTTTTTCGGCACTGAACACCAGCAGAGAAGTTGTTCAGCGATTGGTCGGCCGGCGGGCAAGAACTTCAACGATTAGTTGGCTGACAATTTGCTGGCTGGCTGGCCGGATGTTTGTCACTCGTATCTCCTGTGGGGTAGCCTATACTACAAAGCAAGTTTAACATAGATAGGCTATATTTGAGTGAGCCGGCTCAACAAACCCTGAACTCGCAGAGATAATTGGTACCACAGCGGTGGTTGTAATCTCTCTTGGTTAATGTCGGTTTTGTGCTTTCAACACTACATGCCCTCTCAACATAAAAGCGTTACGTGCGGCAATTGACCCTATTTCCGTTTATAAAAATACCGACCGCATTGTGTTACGTTTCTCCAAGAAAGCTATCCCGTATCACTGTGGGTTATATCCCCCCGCACCACCAAGGGGCGCCGCCAGCCACTTAGTAAGAGAATCATATGAAGTTTTAGACTTGGACACTTGTGGCACTTTTCCACTACACAGTACGGCTCTAATCTACTCAACTCGCTTTTTTGCTTTTCCATTAGGAAAAAAAAGTACCTGGTTCTAAGTACCAGGTATTAGTAGGTACTTTTTCTGGTACCCGCTCTCCTGGGGTTCCAAAAATCGGCCGATTAAGTACTAGTGGGCACTAAAATGTGACGTGCAACATTGCAGCCCACTGATTGGTAGGAGAAAATCTTCTCTGCAAAAGACAATTCGCTTCCACATTATCGCAAGGAAACTGGCTTCACTTGCCATCATTGAAACAGGGGCCTTTTGCACAAAGGCAGGATAAGGGATTAGCCCAGAATCTGCACAGGATTAGCCTGATCTCAAGCCCCATTTCGGTTGCACAGAACGTATGAGCTAAGCCATGGCACTAGTTACTATGAAAACAAAGTATGTGGAGCTAGCCAGTTCCGTAGCAAGCTTACGAATTAGCTAAGCTCCAGTCTGCTGCCAATTTCACCTCACCTCATTCAGCAGTCGCCCAATTTTAAAATCAATTTCCTTAACAGTCATTCAGAATTGTCCACTGCACATTGCGATCTCAATTATAATAGGCCCAGAGTAATTATTTTTGAAACTCGTGACCATTGATGTCAGTAAAACAGCCATTATTCGATCATTATACTCAAGTGTCCATGTGACAGACAGTGATCATCACAGTTCAGTCCCCTTCCATCTTACATTTGTCCTTATTCCCCAGGTTGAGACTCCATCAGAGTATTAAATGAGCAGTGCTGGATAAAGTATGTTACCGTGTTTCAGCGGGGTCTTAAATCACTGCGGTAACCCCATACCTACAGCACTGCTGCTACTTTACTCCGTCTTTATTCAGACTGCGACGGATAAGGTACAGTCATTTTAATGCTGGGCACGAGCGCAGTGTCGCTCGCTTCACAACACTGGAATCAAACATTTTCAGGAGGCTCCTTGACGTAGTTTTCTGACGCTAACATTCTACTTTTTTATTTGAGTATGCTTTGTTATGGCCCCAATTTGTTATGACATATAAGACAGCTAGGGATGACAGACAAAACTTTAAAACTTAAACAGATTTAATAAAATCAAAGCACTGAACTAATTTACAATCTAATCTACTGACCAAGATTGACAAAAAAAAAAAGATGTTAACAGTCCCTTTGAGATGGGGTTGCTTGGTGATGTCCTGGGACAGGAAAATGCTCCAAGGAGAAAGGAGAAAAATTGAGAGTAAAGTAGTAGGAGAAATTGCAAAAAGAAGGATACATTTGGCCAGACCTGTCACTCTTCTCAAGACCTGTGAAGCTTTTTGTGGATTTTTGCCTGTGTTGGAGCATTTTCCTCACCCAGGACATCACCAAGCAACCCCATCTCAAGGGACTGTAAATATTTTTTTTCTTGTATATTATCAATCTTGGTCAGTAGTATAAATTGTAGGTTAGTGTTGGTCTTTAATTAAATCTGTTTTCATTTTAAATTTTGTCTGTCATCCCTTGCTGTCGTAAATGTCATAACAAATTGGGGCCATAACAAATTGGGGGCTCGTCCGGGATAGACCACTGTGTGAGTCATTTTTTGAAAATCTAACATTTCAAATTGTGAAATTGTTTTTTTTTTATTTTCCTATATATATTGACAGATCAACAGCAATGGATGATCACCCACCGTAGAGGTTTTGAAGTCTTTTAAAAAGACAGAACTGCTAGAAATATGCAGAGTCAGAGCTGACAGAGGTAAAACCAGCCATGCGAAAAGCAAGACTCGCTAGAGATATTGTTGAATATTACATTGATGAAAATGTGTTTGCACCAGGAGATCTGGAACAGTTTCCAGTGGAAAATCCAAATATAGAAATGGAACTTAAATTAAAAATGCTAGAGATTGAGAGAAAGAAAGGCAGTTTGAGTTTGAAAAATTAGCAAGAGAAGAAAAACCACGAGAATTTGAGAGAGAAAAAGAGGAAAGAGAGAGACAGAGACAGAGAGACTTTGAGTAACAGAAGTTAGATAGGGAAGAAAGACTCCAAATAGCAGCTGAAAACAAATTTTGTGCTGGCAAGGAGGTAAAGCTGGTGCCTCCATTCTCAGAGGAGGAGGTTGATAAATATTTCCAGTGCTTTGAAAAGGTAGCAAAGATTTGCCACTGGCCTCTGATGTTAAAACTGTCCTCAAAGGTAAAGCTCAACAAGCCTATTCGGCTTTGTCTGCAGATGATTCCTCTGATTATGAGGTTGTCAAAAAGGTTATTTTGAGAGCTTATGAGTTGGTTCCAGAGGCTTACCGACAGAAATTCAGAGGTCTGAAGAAATCTGACAACCAGACTTATGTGGAATTTGCTAACGAGAAAAAGGTTTGCTTTGAGCGCTGGTGTACTTCTATGGAGGTCAAGGATGATTTCAACTCACTAAAAGAGATGGTGTTAGTTGAAGAATTCAAGAACTGTGTCAAGGATGATATTAATACCCACCTTCATGAGAAGCAAGCACTGAATTTGCAATCAGCTGCCAAATTTGCAGATGAAAATGTTCTCACACATAAGTCCAAATTTCAGTCTAGTAGTAACAATAGATGGTTCCAATTTCAGAAAAAGGGTTTTGGTGTTACCCAAGATTCCTCACCCAAAGACAAAGACAAATTTGGTGATGGTGCTAAGGAATCCAGGCACAGGTTTGATCAAAGTGTGAAAGCTGACAGTGACAAAAGTGGTCAAGTTTGCAATTATTGCAAGAAATCTGGTCATGTTACAACTAACTGTTGGTTCCTTAAAGCTAAGATAGAAAAAGAAAAGGATACCAAAGCAAATGCCTTTGTGAAAACAAGGTTAGAAACCCCTGTAGAAGATGAGCGATCTGCTAAATTGCCTGCTTCTTGTGGGGCTAAGAAGCCTGATACTGCTGACTTTGTGAGGGAGGAATTTCTTCCATTTGTGTCAGAGGGATTTGTGGCTCTGAATGAGCATTCTCCTCCTGTCCCCATACATATCCTAAGGGATACCGGAGCTTCTCAGTCACTTTTGTTGATGGACTCCTTGGAGTTATGTGATGAGACCGCTTCTGGGGATTTCATACTTGCACAAGGTATTGAAGGGAGGACTGTATCTGTACCCCTGTGCTCCGTATTCTTGAAGTCAGATTTAGTTACAGGACAGGTAAAGTGGGACTTATATCAAGTCTACCTATAAAGGGTGTTTTTTCTGTTGCTAGGCAATGACCTGGCTGGGGGCAAAGTAGTTCCCCCTGTTCATCTTACTTCACAGCCAAGCACTGAAGATGGCGATGAAGACCCATCTCTGTATCCTTCCTGTGTAGTGACCTGTGCTATGGTTAAGAAGGATAAAGAAGAAAATGATGTGGTGCCGTCCAGCACATTGAATAGTCATGACTCAGGTGGTTCGCCTCATGACTCTGTTCGGCCTACTATCGTTTCTCCGTTTGAGGACTTATCAGACACTTTTATCAGTTCTCTGTTCAGCCAGCCTGATGGGTCAGGTGATTCTGGTATGTCTGGAGACTTGTCTCTGTCCAGAATGCGGTTGATTGAGGAGCAAACTAATGATCCTGAAATTTGTGTACTAAAGAGGAGAGCCCCTCCTGATAAAGAAATAGACGCAGTTCCAGTTGGGCATTATCTCAAGCATGGAGTGTTGATGCGGAAGTGGCCCCTCCTGATATTCCTGCCAATGCAGATTGGGCAGTGGTTAGGAAAATTGTTTTTCCGAAGGTCTACAGGAATGAGATCATAACAATGGCTCATAGCTTACCTTTAGGGGGTCATCTTAGTGTTAACAAGACTGTTGATAAGATCATGAAACACTTCTTCTGGCCTGGGCTTCGGAAAGATGTTTCCAACTTTTGCAAAACCTGTCACACTTGTCAGGTAGTTGGAAAACACCAGTTACACCCACCTGTAGCTCCATTGCAACCTATCCCAGCATTTGGGGAGCCTTTCTCTAGGGTCATTGTTGATTGTGTTGGTCCATTACCCAAGACTAGATCTGGTAATCAGTACTTGTTGACATTCATGTGTGCATCTACCAGATTCCCTGAAGCCATACCTCTACGTTACATCAAGGTAACTGCAATCTCGAAGGCTTTGATAAAGTTCTTCACATTGTTTGCCCTTCCCAGGGAAGTTCAGTCAGACAAAAGTAGCAATTTCACTTCCGGATTGTTCCAGCAGGTTGTGTATGAACTAGGAGCGAAGCAGATTCTTTCTAGTGCCTATCATCCAGAGAGTCAGGGTGCCTTAGAGCGCTTTCATTCCACTCTCAAGATAATGATGAGGACTTATTGTTATGACTATGAGAAAGACTGGGATGAAGGTGTTCATTTGCTGTTGTTTGCAGCTAGAGAAGCAGTGCAGGAGTCTACTGGATTCAGTCCGTTTGAGATAGTGTTTGGCCATGAAGGGAGAGGACCTTTGCTATTGTTGAGTGAACAATGGCAAGAGAAAGAGCCGCATATCAGTCTGTTGGACTATGTTAGCAAGTTCAAAGAAAGACTGCGTGCAGCTTGTGACCTAGCCAAAGAGAACTTGAAATCATGTCAGGGAAAAATGAAAACTTGGCATGATCAAAAGGCTAGAAGCTGTGAGTTTAAACCAAGAGACAAGGTCCTTGTGTTGTTTCCTTTGCAGTCCATTCCATTGCAGGGTAGATTTAATGGTCCTTATGACATTTTGACAAAACTCATTGTTTCAATTACATTGTGAAGACTCCAGATAGAAGAAAGCCAAAACAGTTGTGTCACATTAACATGCTGAAGCCTTATCATGATAGGAATGCTAGGGTTGCAGCTGTCACTTCAGATCCTCCTATGGCCGAGACTTGTGAAGATGAGGGGGAGTTTCAAGATGATGAACCTAAAATTAAAGCTAATGTTCTTTCATGTAAATTGTCAAATTCTGAAGTGTTGCAAAATCTTGATGTAAAACTCCAGCACTTAGAACCCTCACGGAAAGATCAGTTTGAGAGGTTGATCAAGAAATATAAAGATCTATTTCCTGATGTTCCAAAGAGAGTTTCTATAGCCTCTGATGATGTCGATGTTGGTGATGCCAAACCAATAAAACAGCATCCGTACCGGATGAATCCTGAAAAGAGAAAGATTGCTGAGTAAGTGAGTACATGTTAGAACATGATATTATCAGACCCTCCAACTCAGATTGGAGTTCACCCTGTGTGCTAGTTCCAAAACCTGATGGAAGTACTAGATTCTGCACAGATTATTGCAAAGTCAATGCTGTAACTAGAACTGATGTGTTTCCAATACCTAGGATTGATGATTGTATCGATAGAGTACGGCAAGAAAAGTTTCTGACCAAGATTGATTTATTGAAGGGTTATTAGTGTGTGCCTTTAACTTAGAGGGCAAAGAGCATCTCTGCTTTTGCCACACTATCTGGGTTGTACCAGTATGAAGTCCTACCCTTTGGCATGAAAAATGCCCCAGCCACGTTCCAAAGGATGATACAGTCTGCAATCACCAGATTGCCACACACGGGTGCGTAAATCGACGATCTGATCACATGGAGTGACTCCTGGGAAGAACATCTGAAAGATGTAGAAACGTTGTTTCAGCGCTTGACCCAGGACAACCTGACTGTTAACCTGAACAAGAGTGACTTTGGTTGTGTTACTGTCACATATCTTGGCTACGTCATAGGCTAAGATAAGGTGGCACCAATAAATGCTAAAGTCCAAGCCATCATGGACTTTCCAGTTCCTGACAACAAAAAAGCTTTTCGCCGCTTCCCTGGAATGAACGGGTGCTACCGCAAGTTCTGCAAGAACTTTGCTGAGATTACTCTCAGTCTCACTATACAATTGAAGAAAGGCGTAAAGTTCACTTAGGATGAAGCATGCAAAAGAGCCTTCGATCGCCTGAAATCTCTGCTGTGTCACTTCCCCGTGCTCAAATCTCCTGACTTCAACAAACCGTTCTCCATCGCGGTCGATGCTAGCGACCAAGCTTGTGGATCCTAAAGAGAAGTGACTCTGATGAAATTTAGCATCCCGTGGCATACTTCTCCAGGAAGTTCAATCGCCACCAAAATAACTATTCCACAATAGAGAAGGAGCTGTTGGCTCTGGTTGTATCCTTACAACACTTTGAGGTTTATGTTTGTACAGGGCAAAAGCCAATGATTGCATATACTGACCACAATTCGTTAATGTTTTTGAGTAAGATGAAAAACAAGAATCGGAGATTGTTGAATTGGAGTTTGATTTTACAGGAGTTTGACTTGGAAATTAAGCATGTAAAGGGTAATGACAATGTAATTGCTGATTGCTTATCCCGTGTCTGAGTATTTGTATATATCACGTGTTTATTAGCATATTATATTATATGTATATAAATACAATTGTATACCTAACCATTTTTGTGTTGAATAGAAAAATTTTGCCTTTATGAGTCAAAATTTTTCCCTTTAGGAATGGAGGTGTAATGTGGAAAAAATGCCACTAGATGGCGGTATTGACCTTTTTTTGTTAAGCCCAGTCTGGAGCTAGGTTTGGGCGTGTCCTGGGCATGTCTGAGAGGGGAAAGTCCCCAGAGAAAAAAAAAGTCTAAATGTGGGAGGGGGCTGCAAAAGAGTATATTGTTAAGACTTGGAAAAAAATCACAACAAAGAAAACCCGCAAAGAAAACTAAAACACATTTATTCTTCATTAAAAAAGTTCTTCAAAAATATCCGCTATTTAATTCCTAATAACACTCCAATGCCACCAATTATCTCTGTTGCTAAATCAAAACTCTGCTTCTGCTCTGCTCTCCTGTGCTTAAAATCACAGCATTTATATAGACTAGCAACCTTCTGGAAAGATCCACAGGATTCCAGGGAAATCCCGCCCCCTCCAGGCAGGAAGGTGCCAGAAGCTTCTAGAAAGCACTAGTCTTTTCCCTAATGATTTTAAATCAGAGCATGTTTTACAGACACACCACCAGAGGGTACCAAATGAACAAAATAAATATAGCTGACCAGCAAGGCAGCAAAACGGCATGTAACAAATCTTCATTTACAAATGAAATATAATGCTGTACAAAAAAATACTCATACATAACACCTCCCTTCTTTAAGAAACGAAAGGTTGGCGATACGCTTTCTTTTGTTAAAATTAACATGGTTTTATAATCAGAACAATCTTGAATTTTACACAAAAGTATCATTGATCATGATAACAATCATATACATAACAACCAGTGCAAGTCTCAAAATCAAAGAGAAAAGTAAAATTACATTTTTCACGATCAAATAAAGAAATAAAATTACATGCGTGAAAGTGTATCTGGGATTACATTATCTTTTCCCCTGATGTGAGAAATATCCAGATCATACTCTTGCAAAAGTAAACTCCATCTCAGTAATCTTTGATTCTTGTTTTTGATCTTGTGCAAGAATGTGAGGGGATTGTGATCACTGAGGACCTTGATGGAAGTAGCTGAACAAGTCAAATAGACTTCAAAATGTTGTAAAGCCAAAACAAGTGCCAAACATTCTTTTTCAATTGTTGAGTAGTTTTTCTGATGTTTATCAAACTTTTTGGAAAAGTAACAAACAGAATGATCTACTCCATCAGTGTCTTCTTGCAGTAAAACTGCACCTGCACCAAAGTCACTGGCATCAACTGCCAACTTGAACTCCTTTTTGAAATTGGGAGATAAGAGAACTGGTGCATTTTTGAGAATAGCTTTCAGCTGGTCAAATGAATTTTGACATTTTTCATCCCAAACAAATTTAGCATTTTTCTTCAGTAAATTTGTCAAAGGTTCAGAGATGATAGAGAAATTTTGACAGAATTTTCTGTAGTAGCCAGCCATCCCTAGGAATCTCATGAGCTGTCTTTTAGTTGTTGGCTCAGGAAATTCAGTGATAACTTTGACTTTTGCATCAACTGGTTTGACTTGACCCTGTCCTACAACATGACCTAAGTAAACAACTGTAGCTTCAAAAAAGTCACTTTTAACAAGGTTGATAGTCAGCTTGGCATCACCCACTCTCTGAAAGAAGTGTCTGATGGAGGTGAGGTGCTCTTGGAAGCTGTCGCTGGTGATGATTATGTCATCGATATAGGCCTCACATCCTGGCAGTCCAGCAATCACTCTGTTTACCAGACGATGAAAGGTGGCCGGAGAATTTTTTATTTTAAATGGCATGACCTTGTATTGGTATAATCCATCTGGTGTGACGAAGGCAGAGATCTCCTTTGCTCTATCTGTTAGAGGGATCTGCCAGAAGCCCTTGAGGAAATCAAATTTGGTGACATACTTTGACTGTCAAACTTTGTCAATGCAGTCATCAATCCTGGGAATAGGATATGAGTCCGTTTTTGATAGAGCGTTCGCTTTCCTGTAGGCAGTCACCATTCTATATGTTCCATTGGGTTTCGGAACTAGGATGCATGGAGAACTCCAGTCACTGTAACTTGGTTCAACAAAGTCATTTTCAAGCAGATATTTGACTTCTTGTTTAAGGTATTTCTGCTTCTCTGGATTCATTCTGTAAGGATGCTGTTTTACAGGCTTGGCATCATCTTGTAGGATGACATCATGGTAAACCAAATCAGTCCTTCATGGAACGTCAGGGAATATGTGACTATATTGAAATATGAGCTGCTTTAGGGCCGATTCATACTCAACGCAAGGCAAGCGAGCGAACGCGACCACAGGTCCGTTCCATTCCGTTCATAGAGAAGCCTGAAGCGTCCCTTGCTGCGCTGTGCCTCTTTAAAAACCAGTACACTGCTCATACAATAGGGGGCAGCAAAGTCCTCTCCGTCTCCTCCTACTTCTTTCTTCTTTTTGGTGTGTTGAACACAGCGTATGGTGCATTATTTGCTTTAACTCCCCTATTGGAATCTCATGGAAATACACGCGTCGACGCGTCGCGTTACAAAAATTTGGACGACACACTTTGCTACGCAAGGACACAAGATGGACACCTTGCGTTGCTCAATGCGTAGCCTTGTGTTCGCGCTCGCGTACCTTGCGTTGAGTATGAACCGGCCCTTAGCTGCTGTTGTTGAAAAGGGTCCAGGTGGGACAACTTGCTGTCAATATTTTGAAGAATGTCTGAATTTGCAGGTTTGACTGGACCAGGTGCATTTTCCAAGGGGCAGTCACAATCTTCTCAGGAATTTTCCAGCTCAACTGTATTTACCACATTGACTGGCTTTTGCTGAGTGTCTCTGTCAATGTATTCTTTCAGCAAGTTGATGTGACACATTTGTTTTTGTTTCATCCTTCCAGGAGTTAAAATTACATAATTTCGATCACTGACCTTTTTGAGGACAGTGCAAGGGCTGAAATATCGGGCTCTTAGAGGGTTTCCAGGCACTGGCAAAAGTACAAGAACTTTGTCACCAGTTTTAAAACTTCTATCTTTAGAATGAAGGTCATATCTAGCTTTCATTTTGCCTTGAGCTTCTTTGAGATTAGACTTAGCAAAGTCACAAGCCTTACAGAGACGATTACGGAAGTCAGAGACATACTGAAGCAAGTTCATTGGAACATCATCTTCAGTCAGCAACTTTTCCTTCGGAAGCTTCAGAGGTCCACGGACTGTATGCCCAAAAACGAGCTCAAAAGGACTGAACCCAAGAGACTCCTGAACAGCTTCACGGGCAGCAAACAGAAGAAGATGGACACCTTCATCCCAATCTTTCTCTGTGTCAAGGCAGTAGGTCCTATTCATGTTCTTTAGGGTTTGATGGAACGTCTCCAAAGCACCTTGACTCTCAGGATGGTAAGCTGATGACCTGTATTTTTTTAATACCAAGCTCATGCATAACTTGTTGAAATATGCCAGACATAAAATTTGATCCTTGATCAGACTGAATAGACTTAGAGAGCCCAACAAAGCAGAAAAATTTGGTAAAACACTTGATGATAGTCTTCGCCTTGATATTACGAAGTGGAATTGCCTCAGGAAACCGGGTAAAAGGACACATGATAGTCAGTAAGTACTCACAACCAGACCTAGTCTTCGGCAATGGTCCAACACAGTCAATGATGATCCAACTGAAAGGTTCTTCAAAAGCGGGAATGGGCTTAAGTCGAGCCTTTGGAATATTCTGGTTCGGCTTCCCAACCATTTGACAAGTATGACAGGATTTGCAGTACTCCTGTACAACCGACCTCATGGAAGGCCAGAAGAAGTGGTTTCTGACATGTTGAAGAGTCTTCTTGATACCCAGATGACCTGACATAGGATTGTCATGGGCCAAGAGTTTCTTGACGATACGGCTTTGGAAGAACAATTTAATGGGTGATCATCCACTCTTCATCTGCAGAAACATCAGGTGGATGCCACTTTCTCATAAGCACACCATTTTTGGAGTAAAAACAGAGAGGAACTTGAGTAGCCTCTTGTTCACTAGCAGCCTGTGGTAGAAGATGCGCTAGATCACGAGCTTGTTGTTGCTCCTGAATAACTTTTTTTCCGAGACAGAATGTCATTAGAATGACCTGACCAGGACAAGTCTGAAGATTTCCCAGACATCTCAGGACTGGAAGGTTCCTGATGAAAAGACTGCCCAATGAAGGTGTCAGCCAGGTTAAAGTCCAGATCAGCATCATCTTGAATAGCCTTTTTGGTCATAGAACAAGTAACTGCACATGAAGGATAGGGGTCTGGAATTTCCTCCTCTATAGAGTCAGATTCATGATCAATCAAAGGAGTGTCAGTTACAACAGGGTAGGACACAACCTTATCCCCAGCAAGATCATTACCAAGAAGCAAATGAACACCTTTGAAAGGAAGAGAAGACCTAACGCCAACAGTAACAGGCCCAGAGACCAAGTCTGATTTGAGATAAACATTATGGAGAGGTACACTTGTAAAACCACATTCTACTCCTTGAATAAGGACATTAGCCAGAGTAGACAATTTGTTTGAAAAGGGCAGAATATCTGCAAGAATAAGAGATTGGGAATACCCAGTATCCCTTAGAATTCGAACAGGAGCTGATGAGGAAAAATCATGTGACAGTGAGACAGACCATCAGTGATGAATGGCTCAAAACCCTCCATAACAGAATAAGACACAGAAGGTAGAAGATCAGGCGAACTGACCTTCGATACAAGAGATTCTCTCTGTCAAAGCAGTTGGCTTGGTTTCTTCTCGTTGTTGTTTTTTCTTGAGAGCATAACACTCAGAAATAAGGTGACCTTGCTTTTTGCAGTATTAGCAAGACACAGAGGGCAAAGAATCAGAGGATTGCTTCTCACTGGAAGGTTTCCTCTCAGGAGTAGCCTTAGAATCATTAGAAGTGTTATTAGAAGAAGTTTTGGATTGAAACTTGCTTTGAAATTTTGAAAAAGTGGATTTTTGGACAAAAGAAGACTTGTGAGTCAATGCATAACTATCAGCTAGGGTAGAAACATCTAGCAAAGTATTGGCTTGTTTTTCTTCAAGGAAAGTTTTAATATCAGGCTGGATATACCTTTTGAATTCCTCTACCAGAATAAGTTGCCTCATTCTCTCAAAATCTTTCTCAACTTTCACAAAGTTACACCACTGATCAAACAACTGTTGCTTCAACCTGCCAAATTCAACATGAGTTTGACTGGCTTCCTTGCGAGAATTCCTAAATTTTTGCCTGAAAGCCTCGGGGACCAATTCATAACCCTTCAGAATGGCAGATTTGACAAAATCATAATCAGCACACTGTTGGACAGATAACTGGTTATAGATTTTTCTAGCTTTACCAGTAAGAACACTGTAACATCATTGTCCAATGCTCTTTTGGCCATTTCAAATTTTCAGCAATTTTTTTCAAAATGGGTAAAGCATTGGTCAACATCATTTTCTAAGAAAGGAGGAACAAGTCTGATGTGTTTAACAACATCGAAATGCTCAGAAAATCCAAAAGATTTTGGAACAGTACCTGCTTTTATTTTCTTCATTTCCAATTCGTACTGCATCCTTTTTTCTTATAGTTCTTTCTCTTTCTCCATCCTTCTTTCCTCCAGTTCTCTCTCCTTCTCCAACCTTCTTTCCTCCATTTCTCTCTCCCTCTCCAACCTTCTCTCTTCCAGCTCTAGTTGTTTTTGGCGCAGCTGAAATTCAAGTCTTTGCAGCTCCGTTGCAGACACTTCCACATCTTTAATTAATTCTGCTGCTTCTTCCCCAAAGATATCTTCATCGATGAAATGTTGCACCAAAATGTTGAATATTTCTTGTTTCTTCATTGATGACCTCACATCAGATAATCCAAGGGTTGAGGCTATTTGCAGCAAGTCCTTCTTCTTTGCCAGCACAATTAATTCCTGGGTTGGAGTTTTCAAAAAACTTTCCACATCGAAGGTCATGATTGCTGGTTTTTCAACTAGTCACAAGATTTAAAATAATAATCTTTGGTGAATCCAATCCAATTTGTTATGACTTGGAAAAAAATTACAGCAAAGAAAACTAAAACAAATTTATTCTTCAATAAAAAAAAGTTTTTCAAAAAATATCCACTATTTAATTCCTAATAACACTCCAATGCCACCAATTAACTCTGTTGCCAAATCAAAACTCTGCTCTGCTCTGCTCTCCTCTGCTGTCTGCCCTCCTGTGCTTAAAATCACAGCATATATATAGACTAGCAACCTTCTGGAAAGATCCACAGGATTCCAGGGAAATCCCGCCCCCTCCAGGCAGGAAGGTGCCAGAAGCTTCTAGAAAGCACTAGTCTTTTCCAAATGATTTTAAATCAGAGCATGTTTTACAGACACACCACCAGAGGGTGCCAAATGAACAAAATAAATATAGCTGACCAGCAAGGCAGCAAAACAGCATGTAACAAATCTTCATTTACAAATGAAATATAATGCTGTACAAAAAATACTCATACATAACAGTCCCATGTAGCGGAAAAGCGCTATTGGAAACTTGAAAGACGGCATGATTATGCATGCACATACTCAGGTGGACACTTGGGAAATAAAAATTGAGATTCATGTTAGTGCATGATGTATGCACTTGTTCGGTGGATGTAATGTAGGTGGTTGCTGAGTGATTAATAAAATCTTTAAGAAAAAAAAAGAAAAGAAAATCTCCAAGGAGGAGTGGGTCGTGATTATGGACAGTTATGAAGTATGTAAATATTTAAAAAACAGCAAAAAGCAACACTTTTGCTGCTAAAAAGGCCAGAGAGGAATTCTGGCAGAAAATTGCGAATCATAAGTCCTCTGATGAAGAACTAGTGGAAATCATTTCAGTTTCTCAGTCAAATCAAATAAAATGAAATTAAATTATAGAATGTACTTACTTATTACTCAGCCAATTCTCATGATCTTGCTTTTAACTACAAGACCTTTTTGAGAGCTCATAAATTAATTAAAATGAATTGCATTTCAATTTTTTGGTCACATAGTTAACCATTATCATTCATCACCAATATCAAATAATGCTTTATGTAAACACATGGCAACTCCTTCACTCAAGCATATTTACTAAGCGGTTTTACTCAAAACTGTGGATTCTTTGTCCATAACATGCCCTAAGATAAAACATGGGGAAAAAAAGGAATCTTTGAAGTTCGTTCTTACACCATCACTATATAGGACCTGCCATGTGTTCACAAAAGTGATGTCATGTTCCCGGTTAGCACAACTGTAACAATAACTTTATTGTTTCATTATGATTCAGGAACATACATACATACATACTTTATCTGCCGTCTACATCTGTAGCTGCTGTCTCTCTCAAATTCACGTTCACAAAACCAATAACTGCTACCCTAACTCTAGCTCTTTGTCTATTCAAATGTATAACTTGCTTTTGATATGTTTTCCTTACTCAAGACCCCCTCCACCTCCCACTCCCACTACCTCACACACTCTCACTCACTCTCACTCCCTCACTCACACTCTCACACTCCCACTACCTCACACACTCTCACTCACTCTCTCACTCCCACTACCTCACACACTCTCACCGACTCCCACTACCTCACTCACTCACACACTCACTCCCACTCCCTCACTCACACACTCTCACTCCCTCACTCACACTCTCAATCACTCACTCCCACTCCCTCACTCACACACTCTCACTCACTCCCACTCCCTCACTCATACTCACACACTCTCACTCCCTCACTCACACTCTCACTCTCACTCACACTCCCACTACCTCACACTCTCACTCACTCCCACTCCCTCACTCACACTCACACACTCTCGCTCCTTCACTCACACTCTCACTCCCACTACCTCACTCTTTCACACTCTCACTCTCACCCCACCCACTTTATAAATAAGGTATCAGCTCTAGCTCATGACTAAACTTGCACTTCATATAACTGAATGAGCTTTGCCTCATTTAGCACCCTTTTCTTGGGCCCATATTCTCATACAGCAATTGGCGGCCCAGCCATATACTAGGTTGCACCTAGTTTTTGTACTCTTGCATAGCCTGAATGCATGTTTGAAGGCTCATTACACGATTACTGAAAAAAAAACAAGTGTAGAAGCGAGCAGAGCTCACATACCACCGCATATCAAAAGGCACATCTGCACCATATGGGAAACCTACATACCAAATCTGAAGCCTGTAAGTCATATAGTTCTTGAGTTATGCTCCGGAAACGAATCCGGACGCACAGACACACAGGACAGACGGACGGACGCGCGGAGCGCTATATACCCCCGACTACGTCGTAGCGTGGGTATAATAAATTTTTTGTTTTGTTTGTAATTTGTTTAAACTGATTTAAGGTGACATTATTCTGCAAAATCACCTCCAATGGTCAGTTGTTCCAGTGTATACGGCGACATGAACGTTGAGCAGTGTCACTGTGTTAAACATGATGGCACGATAGAAGGAGCTCTCTGAGATTGTTCGAGGTGCATTGTGGGTTTTACGTGATGCTGAAGACATAAAAAACACAACCAAGCGTTTCAAAGAGGCCGGTTCGCATGAAACTTGTGGCACTAGAGGAGCGAAACGGAAGTTGTGCCTCTGATGTTCATTATCTGTGAATGACAAGTAAAAAAAAAGCAAGACGACTCTGTGATGATATTAATAGCGCAAATAGTGAAGAGATGAAAGTACCAAGATCTACTATTTCCAGGCACCTGTGTGAAAATGGTCTGATTGGTAATGTTGCTGCCAAGAGCTGCCAACATCAAAAAAGGTGAGTCTGCCAAGAAATTCAAGGATTGGACATCAATGGACGGGAAACTAGTCCTTTGGACCGATGAATCAAAATTCAAAATTTTCTCACTTAAATGCAGAATTTATATGCGCTATACAATTGGAGAACGTTTCAAAAACGACTCTTTAACCCCCTCAGTAAGACATGGTGGTGGTATAATTATGGTCTGGGGTCCAGTTAGCTCAAAAGTGATCTCAAAAAATTTGACGAAATCATGGATCAAAAGAGGTATCACAGCATCCTTGACAGGCACACATTGCCATCTGGAAAAAGACTGATTGGTCAGGCTTTTTATTTTCAATAAGATAATGACCCTAACGACACTTCTAAGCTGTACAAGAATGATTTCAGTCGGAAAGAAACATCTAGTGACATAAAAGTTATGACTTGGGCTGCTCAAAGTCCAGACCTGACTCCGAGGGAGCAAATCTGTTGTAAGATCGAAAGAATCTCTTTGGAATGAACTTCAAACCAATGGAATGGTTTAGCGAGTAAAGAAATTAAAAATATGTGAAAACTATGCCCGAAAGATTACAACCCCATTCCAATAAAGTTGGGACGCTGCGTAAAATGTAAATAAAGACAGAATTTTCAAAATCATGTGAACTTTATATTTATTTCAATATAGTACAAATACAATATATCAGATGTTGAAACTGAGATATTTTCTGAAAAACAATAAAGTATGTTCTCATTTTGAATTTGATGCCAGTTAACACATTTCAAAAAAGTTGGTACGGGGGCATGTTTATCACTGAGTTCCATAACATCTTCTTTAATCGAGTCGGTAAGCATTTGGGAACTAAGGAGACCAACTTCTGTAGTTTTGAATGGAATGCCAAATGTTTTCCCATTCTCACTTTATGTTGGATTTCAGCTCTCAATACTTTGCTGCCTTTGTCATATTTTTCATTTCACAATGCACTAAATATTGTCAGTTGGTGGCAGGTGGCAGTCTGGTGGCAGATATCTTTATCACCCAGACTTTTACTACAGAGCTATGTTGTTGTAATACGTGCAGAGGATGGTGTTTAGAATGGTGTAGCTGAAATGAGCAAGGCCTTCCCTTAAAAAAGGTATCTGGATGGCAGTAAATGTTGCACCAAAACCTGAATATATATATCGGTCACCACTAATAATAAAGGGAGTTCCCAATAAAGCAGGTTAATGAGCAGGACCACTCCCAATGTGCCTTCCTATTCATCCTTATGCCTATTTATACCTCCGACATTCCCACAATCCCCACTCGTCCCGATTCTACGTCCCTCCCACCCTTCTCCTCTCCAAAAGGGAAGCAAGAAACAGCCACCACCTGGGACCCCGGGGGGCTTAGGAGCCATACGGACGCCGACGAGAGACGTGAGCCCCACACTGAGTCTCGCCACCCGGGGCTCCCAATGTTTGCACAATCACAGACTGTCTGTACATCACATTCACCCCGATCTCCTACCCATCATTACACCTGATACCCTCCTCCGCTTTGGGAGTGGTCCAAAATTCATTAAAAACTAGATAATTGCAATTTCTGAAGAAATTGCGAGTGTGAATGCTGAAAGCTGAAGCCACACTGATGCCGTCTTGAACACAATATACTTTGAATGATTTGAATGTTTGCTGATGCCACGCTTAATAGTTGCCATGTAAATGTAATATCTGAATTATGTAGAATACTTGAATGTTTATTAAGAAACTGAAATGTGAACAAAAAAAGAAAGAAAGAACAATGCTAACCAGGTTACTCAGCTAACTTAGCTAATGTTGTTAGCTGTTATGCTAACAATGCTAACCATGCAAACCATGCGACCATGCTAACCACGTCACTCAGCTAATGTAGCTAATGTTGTTAGCCGGTATGCTAACAATGCTAACCACGTTACTCAGCTAACTTAGCTAATGATGTTAGCCGTGATGCTAACTATGCTAACAATGCTATCCATGCTAACCACATTACTCAGCTAACGTAGCTAATGTTATTAGCCGTTATGCTAATAATGCTAATCATGCTAACCACGTGACCATGCTTACCACATTACTCAGCTAACTTAACAAATGTTGTTAGCAGTTCAGCATTGTTAGCATAGTTAGCATAACATGCTAACCACATTACTCAGCTAACTTAGCTAATGTTGTTAGCCATGATGCTAACTATGCTAACAATGCTAACCACGTTACTCAGCTAACCCAGCTAATGTTGTTAGGCGTTATGCTAATAATGCTAATCATGCTAACCACGTGACCATGCTAACCACATTACTAAGCTAACTTAGCAAATATTGTTAGCAGTTATGCTAACTATGCTAACAATGCTAACGACGTTATTCAGCTAACTTACCTAATGTTAGAAGTCGAATGAAGTCTTGAAGGATGAATGCTGACGTTATAAAAAAGTGCAACGCCTAGAGGACAAATTAATTGAAAATTTGTAGTTTATGTTTTTTCTGTAAATTTTCATTCATTGCTAAGTCATCCTGCGGGCCGAATTTGACCCTCTGGCGGGCCAGTTTTGACCCGCGGGCCGTGCGTTTGACACCCCTGGTAAATGGCTTAATCTCAACATGTAAGAGTTTTAATTTGCATTTGTGGATGCAGTGATAAACAGTGTTTACTGACAGTGGTTTCCAGAAGTGTTCCTGAGTCCATGCAGTGATTTTCACAACTGAATCCTGTCTGTTTTTACTGGAGTGCTGCCTGAGGACCAGAAAATCACAGTCATTCAAAACTGGACTTCAGCCTTTTCCCAGAGATACAGAGATTTTTCTGGATTGTCTAAATATTTTAATGACATCGTGTACCATAGAGGATAAAATCTCCAAATTCTTTGCAATTTTAGTTTAAAAGTAAAAAGTTAATATCCAATCATGTTACTGACCTGATGCTAAATAAGCAGTGAGATGTGCGGCCAGGTGTCTTTTTTTGGCGTCATGCAACCTTTTCAGTCTTCTATTTTCCGTCCCAACTTTTTAAAACATGTTGCTGTCAACAAATTCAAAATGAGCAGGTATTTTTCAAAAACAATTAATTTTATCAGTTTCAACATTTGATATATTGTCTTTGTCTTATTTTCAATTAAATATAGGGCTTTAATTGATTTGCAAATCATTTCATACTGTTTTATTGACATTTAACACAGTGTCCCAACTTTCTTGGAAATGGGGTTGTAAATGCTGCAATCAAAGCAGAGGTTGGCCAAACTAGATGTTGACCTTTTCTTTCAGACTTTATTATTTTTGTTTTAACTATATATTGTTATCTGTTGGCTTATTTTTATCTATATAATCCAATATTACACAAAATAAATACTCGAACACTCTCAGAAATAGGGGTACAATAGGAGTCCATTTCTGTTCCCCAAGGTACATTCAGCACTTCTGTACCCTTTAGGGCTAATTATAGGACCTCAAGGTACCTGTGTGAACCTTTTTATGGTCCAAAAGGTACTTTTACCTTCCAAAACAAATAAGAACCCACCTCTTGGGGAACAGAAATAGACCCCTGCTGTACCCCTTTTTCTGAGCGTGAATAGTACTTGGTTTCTGACTTATCTTCATTCTCTTAAGTGTATAATCATCATTTCACACTACTGTATTTAAGGGAGACTAGTTCTGAAAATGAATCTCTCAATGAAATGCACAGCCCACAATGGGAAACCTCGGTAGCTAAAAGGTCTTGTGTTCTATTACTCTCATGAGCAGCAGAGGGAGGGGTATGTGTGAGTGCACAAGATTCATGACTCATCTGAGTCATGATCAAGTCCTGAGCCCATGTGTGTGCAAATGATTTGTGACTCATTCGCATCTGAAGCGAGTCCTGAGCTCAGTGCCCGGGGTCATATGGGACAGGAAGCAGCCTGTTTCCCTCCCACCCTTCCTGCACTCGAGGGTAACAAGCAGTGTGTTTAAATATTTTAACACACACACTCAGCCAGACAATATACACACACGGCAACACACACATACTCACAAAAATGCGCCGCTACACACAAAAGCGCTCAAACACATTAACGCACAGCATCACACTCAGCCACACATACGTACCAACACAGAGTACAACAGCACACACACAAACACACCCTCACCTCGCTATACACACACAACAACACATGTACAGAGCACAACAATATTCACATATAGTACAATGACACACACATTTACATACAAGAACTTACACTCTCACACACAGCTACAACAGACAAACACACATTGGGCCTCATGCAAGAAGCGATATATACTCAGCAACAAAAGTGTCTGTGACACCATTTATGTGTATGTTATAAATGACACGCAAAGATCTCAATGCAATCAATATGTTTATTTAACAGGAGAAACACTGACTTTTCAGTGCCAACGTCACTCAAAACGAAAAATGTCATTTTCATGCGTAATGAAGCACTTGTCTGACGTCTAACCAATTGTGACCTTCACACTTCAATACCAGGTGTGACTTCCTCGTGCCATGATGCAAGCAACGCATCTCCGGCGCATGGACCGAATCAGATGTGCCAGAAATTGCTGTGGGATGTCATTCCAAATCTGACGTAGACGTTGTCGCAATTCCTGGAGTGTAGCTGGCGGGTTATCCAACTGCCGCAAACGTCGATCCATCTCGTCCCAAAGATGCTCGATTGGGGACATGTCTGGGGATCTGGCTGGCCATGGCAGGACATTGACATGTTGTTGCATCAGATACTGCTGTACAATCCTTGCAACGTGTGGTCTGGCGTTATCATGTTGCAGCGTTATTCCGGGACCATGTTGCATCAAAAACGGTACCACTAATGGTCGTAGCACTTCATCGCGATATCTTTGACCTGTCAGATTTCCATCAATAACAAGCAAATCTGTTCTGTTTCTAGCCGTGATCCCTCCCCAAATCATGACACTACCACCTCCAAAACGATCAAATTCCTGAACACAGTTGTTGGCATAACGTTCTCCACGTCGACGGTATACACGTAAACGACCATCACATCGGTTAAGCATGAATCTTGATTCATCAGTGAAGAGTACAAGATCCCACTGACGTTGGATCCACCGTCGATGTTGTTGTGCCCACTGTAGATGCAGTCGTCGGTGTTGTACTGTGAGTATTGGACGTCTTGCTGGCCGACGTGGGACAATGCCAAAATGACGGAGACGGCGACGGATTGTCTGTGCAGACAGTCGCCTCAAACCAGGTATCGTTCTTGCAGTTATGGTTGCAGGTTGGAATCGATTTCGGAGATGGGTTGTTCGAATCCAGTTGTCCTGTCTGGGAGTGGTTACTCGTGGACGGCCGCTGCGAGGACGGTCTCTGACATGTCTTGTCTGCTGATGACGCTACCATAAGTTCCAAATGGTGTTTCGGTGGACATTCAGGCGATGAGCAACTTCCCTCTGCGAGGTTCCGGATTCAATCATCCCAATGGCCCTCCACCGATCATTTTCAGACAGTCTTGGCATTTAGAGGGTAGAGTTCCTGATCCGAAATGGCTGTGTTTTCGATAAGTGATGCTTCCGTCGTTCATCAGGCACAATGTGAACATTCCAAAAATTCTCCTCTTTTATTGCCATCCACAAGCATGATTTACGCACATTTTCACGTGCAAAGTCATTTTCTCGCATTTTCATGATTTCCATTTCAATGTTGTGTTTACGTGTACTGTTTCAGTCTGATATCACCATGTATGACAATTTCATAATTGCGTTATGAAAAATAATTAACAATATTGGTGTCACAGAAACTTTTGTTGCTGAGTATAAGAACAAATTTTCTCTTTTTTTTGGTTCGTATCCCCGATTTTTTCTTATTTGGTTCTTACCCACTGATTTCTGGGATGCACCAATGTTTTCTTACTTTTGCTCTTCTCTTTGGGAAGATAAAATTCTACGAGTGGTTGAGAGCCCTCTTACCGAAATAAGAGAAAACAGAAAACTGTTTCCTCTGTCCACAAATTGCTTGTCCAATACACGGAAACACAAGTTGTAAAACCTAGCATTTGAAATGCACGATATAATCAAATTTTGATTGTTTTATGTTTTTAAGAAATTATTATGATTTTGTTATTTAATTCTTGGGCTAAAGAGTTTGGCCAGTTGATCCTAATTAGGACTAAGCTATAACTACCCTTAGATACTTGCGTGCGATCTGCTTCTGAATGGCTAACCTATTGCTGTTGGACGCTTTGGCCATCAAGGCCATGCGCAGACAGCGCGTTTAGATTTCGCGCGGATCTGTTTGCAGAGACAGATGAATGGCTACTCGTACCAAACGTGTTTATGTTTATTTTATTTGATATGGACATCACAAATACATTGAGACTGTCTCAGTGGACTGACCAGATGCTTTGCTTGGGTGTGTATAGCACACATGCTAATTTTCAACACCAGTCAAAAAGGCTGTTATTCTAAAAACACAGAATAGCAGCTGTACTTGAGCACGGAATATTACTGTTATGTGTTAGGGCTCTCTTGTTCTAACAAAGGCAGCGGCAAAAAGATCTCCATTCAAACGCGGAAATCCAATGCTCGCTCGAGACGTAGGCGGACTGAAACATACAATCGCAACTGGATACTACATGCAAAAATTCGGAGATTTATGGAATAATTCTTCAGTAGTTACATTCGCGTGGTTATCACAGAAAAATAGATCAGGGCCGGGACAAACTAAAGAAAACGCGGCTGCGATATTTCAAAGTGCGGGACGCAGTGCTAAAGTCTAGCAGCTCAAGTTATGAGACAGGTAAGTTTTCGTGGTGTGAGGCAGTGGACAGCATAATCGGCCAAAAACGCAAAAGCGGAAGAATTCCTAATACAACATCCGCCAATATTGAATGTAACCAGTACATTTTCGGTTTACCTTGATGTTTGGCGACCCAGAGAAAGATTCGGATGTGTAAAAACAAAAAGCATTCAGTCAAGAAAATTTTGAGTATAATTTTTCGCGCTGCTACGCGCGGTAATCCATGATACCGATGACACACCGGGTTGCTATTGCACGCGCCGCATAAGCATTCACGATATCAATATTCGATATTAATGTTCTAAAACCCCTTATCAATGAAAAACCCCCCAAAATATATTGGAGCCTCCTTTTAAAATCGTTCCTCCTTTAAAAGCACCTTGGTGCATTCTGCAACGTACTGTATCTTAATTTTGGCATGTATGCAAGCGTACTCGTATGATATTACGACTGTGAAAGCTGACCAGTGGGGGGACAATCGTACTGTGGTATACTACGGAACAATCGTACCCAGTGTGAAAGCGCCCGAAATTGCCACGAGCGCGTCAGCTCTTTGCACAAGGCACGTCACCTGCCCTTATATGGTGTTAAGTGGGTGTCATATATGCTCATTTAAAACAACCAGCCACGTGCTTCCAATTTACGATCAATTGGGATTCAACATTCACCACACAAGGGTCAGAGCAGATTTGGACGGAAAGCCTGTTTGGTGCATCCAGAGTTTATTTCTCTTATTTTTTCTCTTGGCAAAAAATAGAGAAAATATAAGAGAAATTTAAGAGAATGTTGCTGCATGAGACCCAATGTATCATAACACAAACACACATATGCACAGCGACGCATGTTTGTTAGGGACCATTTGACATAGGACACATTGTTGTGCGCAAGGAAACACGCACTTCTTGCAAAAGCGGGGAAAAGGGAGAACAGTTGAAACATTGCAATGACAGCATTCATCTAAAAAATGACAGCGCTGGCATTCGAACATAGTTGAAGTGGTGCAAGGTAAAATGACGCGCTTCTTGCTCATGTTTCCATTGGTAAATCATTTACAAAAAACAACATGCTGGAAAACGGACCTGCCTTCTGTATGAACAGCCCTTAAAGGGACAGCGTGTAAGATTTAGATCTATCTAGTGGTCAGATTGTCGATTGCAACCAACTGACCATTCCTTTTCTCAGAAAACCCACGGTGGCCACAAAACTTGCGAAAACCTGAAAGGCGCTCTCTTTCGTCGGTGCTTTATTCATTTACTTTTTTCCCGTTTTGGGCTACTGTGAAAAAATGGCAGCACAACATGGCGTTCTCCACGGAGGTGGACCCGCTCCCATGTAGGTTTAAATGGCTTATTCTCGGCAAAATGAAGCTCAAAGATTATTGTTTTCACGTGATTATGCACTACTAAAAAAGTAGTAATGAATGTTATATTCCATTTCTACCAAAATATGAATCAAAATTCTACACACTGCTCCTTTAAGAAGTAACATATACATACACACATTCATTCAGAAAGCTACACACAGACACACATGCCGTAATCACATTGGCATAGTTTTTACCAGGGATAGTAGGAACATGTCCCTACCAATGCTGAGAGATAGAAAGATTGTCTCTATCATTATTCTCAAAGGTTTCAAATCAAAGAAACTAAGAAATAAGCTGTGCTTCCACCTATGAAAATAGCGCCTTAAAATCGCAAATTTGATTTGCTTGGTCTGAAGCTCACTGAAGGTAGAATGGTTATGGCAGCAACAGTCATGCTGTTGTGCAGATCCCAGATCTGATCATCTTCCAAACATTCAATTCACATGCATTGCTTGATATGAGAGGTCAGACCTTAGGCAAACATTCAAAATCAATTCCTGTCAACATCTACCTCCACTCTGGCCAACAAAGTTTATCCACATCAATCCCACAGTCTAATGCTCGCATCCCTAAGCTTAATACCCACGTACATCCCATAATCAAATGCTCCCATCCCTAAGCTTAATACCCACATCCATACCATAAGCTAAGGCCTGCATCCCGAAGCGTCATAACCACATCCATCCGTCTAATGCCCGCATCCCTAAGCTTAATACCCACATCCATCCCACAGTCTAATGCCTGCACCCCTAATCTTAATACCCTCATCCATCCCATAATCTAATGCTCGCATCCCTAAGCTTAATACGCACATCCATCCCACAGTCAAATGCTCGCATCCCTAAGCTTAATACCCACATCCATACCATAGTCTAATGCTCGCATCCCTAAGCTTAATACCGACATCTATCCCATAGTCTAATGCTCGCATCCCTAAGTGTCATAACCACATCCATCCCAGTCTACTGCCCGCATCCCTAAGGTAAATACCCACATCCATACCATAGTCTAATGCTCGCATCCCTAAGCTTAATACCCACATCCATACCAATATCTAATACCTGCATCCCTAAGCGTCCTAACCACATCCATCCCATAATCTAATGCTCGCATCCCTAAGCTTAATACCCACATCCATCCCACAGTCGAATGCTCGCATCCCTAACCTTAATACCCACATCCATCCCACAGTCAAATGCTCACATCCCTAAGCTTAATACCCACATCCATGCCATAGTCTAATGCCTGCATCCCTAAGCTTAATACCAACATCCATCCCATAATCCAATGCTCGCATCCCTAAGCTTAATACGCACATCCATCCCATAGTCAAATGCTTGCATCCCTAAGCTTAATACCCACATCCATACCATAGTCTAATGCTCGCATCCCTAAGCTTAATACCCACATCCATCCCATAGTCTAATGCTCGCATCCCTAAGTGTCATAACCACATCCATCCCAGTCTACTGCTCGCATCCCTAAACTTAATACCCACATCCATACCATAGTCTAATGCAGTGGTTCTCAACTCCAGTCCTGGGGACCCACAGCACTATAAATTTGTGTTCCAGCTCAACAGTGGGATGATTCACTTAATGAGCTGATACTAATTGTCAGTCTCTTAGTTCATTGAATCAGGTGTCCCCAATGAAGACATTAAACTTTCCGATTAAGAACTGCATTTTACAATGACCTAACCTTAAGCATACTAAGTAGAACAAGTTGCAATAAAAGTAAACAGAAAACTAACTTCACTATGTGGGTAATTTTTTATTTCATGAAATACCCTAATCCATTAAATCTGGAGGCCAGAATTAAAGATAAGAAAATATTTTATATTTGGTCCCATGAGCTTGAGGTAATTATGAAAATATATTTTTAAATAATGAATTGTCGCTCTGACATCAAATTTCAATTTTGTCAACCTGCAAATCCTCTTAAATGGTGTTTCTTAACTCAAAAAGTTGCCAAAGGATCATGTATGATTGTACTAGCCCTGGTTTACCACACCTATTTCAACTTAGCAAGAGACTGATGATTAGGATTTGATTGACTGAATCATGCCATTGCTGAGCTGGCAGACAAATGTGTAGGGCAGTGGGTCCCCAGGACTGGAGTTGAGAAACACTGGTCTAATGCTCGCATCCCTAAGCTTAATACCCACATCCATACCAATACCTAATGCCTGCATCCCTAAGCGTCATAACCACATCCATCCCATAATCTAATGCTCGCATCCCTAAGCTTAATACCCACATCCATCCCACAGTCTAATGCTCGCATCCCTAAGCTTAATACCCACATCCATCCCAGTCAAATTCTCGCATCCCTAAGCGTAATACCCACATCCATACCATAGTCTAATGCCTGCATCCCTCAGCTTAATACCAACATCCATCCCATAATCTAATGCTCGCATCCCTAAGCTTAATACGCACATCCATCCCACAGTCAAATGCTCGCATCCCTAAGCTTAATACCCACATCCATACCATAGTCTAATGCTCGCATCCCTAAGCTTGATACCCAAATCCATCCCATAATCTAATGCTCGCATCCCTAAGCTTAATACCCACATCCATACCATAGTCTAATGCCTGCATCCCTAAGCGTCATAACCACATCCATCCCATAATCTAATGCTCCCATCCCTAAGCTTAATACCCACATCCGTCCCACAGTCAAATGCTCACATCCCTAAGCTTAATACCCTCATCCATTCCTTAGTCTAATGCCTGCACCGTCATAACCACATCCATCCCACAGTCTAATGCTTGCATCCCTAAGCTTAATACCCACATCCATCCCACAGTCAAATGCTTGCATCCCTAAGCTTAATAGCAACATCCATACCATAGTCTAATGCCTGCATCCCTAAGCGTAATAACCACATCAATCCATCTAATGCTCGAATCCCTAAGCTTAATACCAAGATCCATCCCACAGTCTAATGCCCGCATTCCAAAGCTTCATAACCACATCCATACCAAATTCTAATGCTCGCATCCATAAGCTTAATACCCACATCCATCCCACAGTCTAATGCCCGCATCCCTAAGTTAATACCCACATCCATCCCACAGTCTAATGCTCGCATCCCTAAGCTTAATACCCACATCCATACCATAGTCTAATGCTCGCATCCCTAAGCTTAATACCTAATCCCATCCCATAGTCTAACGCTCGCATTCCAAAGCTTCATAACCACATCCATACCAAATTCTTATGCTCGAATCCATGAGCTTAATACCCACATCCATCCCACAGTCTAATGCCCGCATCCCTAAGTTAATACCCACATCCATCCCACAGTCTAATGCTCGCATCCCTAAGCTTAATACCCACATCCATACCATAGTCTAATGCTCGCATCCCTAAGCTTAATACCTAATCCCATCCCATAGTCTAACGCTCGCATTCCAAAGCTTCATAACCACATCCATACCAAATTCTTATGCTCGAATCCATAAGCTTAAAACCCACATCTATCCCACAGTCTAATGCCCGCATCCCTAAGATTAATACCCAGATCGATCCCATAATCTAATGTTCATATCCCTAAGCTTCATTACCACATACATCCCATAGTTTAATTCCTGCATCTCTAAGCTTAATACCCACATCCATCCCATAGTATAATGCTTGCATCCCTAAGCTTAATACCCAAATCCATACCATAGTCTAATGCCTGCATCCCTAAGCTTAATACCCACATCCATCCCATAGTATAATGCTCGCATCCCTAAGCTTAATACCCAAATCCATACCATAGTCTAATGCCCGCATCCCTAAGCTTAATACCCACATCCATCCCATAGTATAATGCTCGCATCCCTAAGCTTAATACCCAAATCCATCCCATAGTATAATGCTCGCATCCCTAAGCTTAATACCCACATCCATATCACAGTCTAATGTAGCAATATCTTGATTCATTTGCGACTCAGTGATGGCACAGCCATCCCCTTTTCTCTCCTTGTTACCGTTTTTCACCAGCCTTCCTTTGCTTGCGCTCCTCCCCCCTTCCTCATTCTCCTATTCTTCTCTCGCTTTCATTGTTTTCCTTTCATTCTCTCTCTCTCTCTCTCATTCTTTCTCACTCTCTGTGTATAAAGCAGCCAGTTGGCATTATGCCAATGAGTGCTGATATCAGCTGCTAGTCTGTGGCTTGCCAACATGGCGAATGACAGAGAAAGAGGCAGGAAGAGGGAAGCAGGCATGTTACATTGAACGCAGTCTGAGCGCAGTCAAACAGGCACATTATATTAAACACAGTCTGAATGCAGTCACACAGGTATCTAATATCAAACTCAGGAGCACAATAACACAGGCATCTTACAAAGAAGTTCAGTCACAGAGGCATCTTATATTAAACAGGAGTATAGTAACGCCAGCACTTTATATTAAATGAAGGAGCACAATGGCAATGGCATCTTATATTTAACACAATCGGAGTGCAGTCGCAATTGCTCTTTTGGTTAAACAGAAGAGCGTGGTCACACAGGTCCCTAATATTAAACACAGGAGCACAGTCACTCGGGACCTTATATTAAACACAGGAGCACAGTCTGACTCACACCTTCTATTAAACACAGACACCTTCTATTAAACACAGGAGCACAGCCACACAGGCACCTTCTATCAAACACAGGAGCACAGTCACACAGGCACCCTCTATTTAACACAGGAGTACAGTCACACAGGCACCTTCTATTAAACACAGGAGCACAGTCACACAGGCATCTTCTATTAAACACAGGAGCACAGCCACACAGGCACCTTCTATTAAACACAGGAGCAGAGTCACACAGGCACCTTGTATTAAACAAAGGAGCAAGTCACACAGGCACCTTCTTTTAAACACAGGAACACAGTCAAACAGGGACATCATATTAAACAGAGTCACACAAAGACCTTATATTAAACACAGGAGCACAGTCGCACAGGGACCTCATATTAAACACAGGAGCACAGTCACACAGGGACCTATTAAACACAGGAACACAGCCACACAGGGACCTCATATTAAACACACTCACACAGGGACCCTCTATTAAACAAAGGAACACAGCCACACTGGGACCTTCTTTCAAACACTGGGACCTAATATTAAACACAGGAGCATACTCACACTGGGACCTCATATTAAACACAGGAACAGAGTCACACAGGCACCTTCTCCTTTTGTTTTTAACAAAGGAGCACAGCCACAGAGGGACAAAATATTATTGACAAGAGCACAGTCACACAGGGACCTAATATTAAACACAGGAGCACAGTCAAACAGGGACATAATATTAAAGAAAGGAACACAGTCACACAGGGACCTTCTATTAAACACAGGAACACAGTCACACAGGGACCTTCTATTGAACACAGGAGCATACTCACACAGAGGCCTTCTATTAAACACAGGAGCATAGTCACACAGATACCTTCTATTAAACACAGGAGCACAGTCACACAGGCACCTTCCACTAAACACAGGAGCACAGTCACACAGGCACCTTCCATAAAACACAGGAGCACAGTCACACAGGCACCTTCTATTAAACACAGGAGCACAGTCACACAAGCACCTTCTATTAACCACAGGAGCACAGCCACACAGGGACCTTCTATCAAACACAGGAGCACAGTCACACAAGGACCTTCTATAAAAGACAGGAGCAGAGTCACACAGGGACCCTCTATTAAACACAGGAGCGCAGTCACACAGGCACCTTCTAATAAACACAGGAGAACAGTCACAGATGGACCTTCTATTAAACACAGGAACACAGTCACACTGGGACCAAATATTTAACACAGGAACACAGTCAAACTGAGACCATCTATTAAACACAGGAGCATACTCACACAGGGGCCTTCTATTAAACACAGGAGCACAGTCACACCAGGACCTTCTATTAAACACAGGAGCAGAGTAACACAGGCACCTTCTATTAAACACAGGAGCACAGTCACACGGGCACCTTCTATTAAACACAGGAGCACAGTCACACAGGCACTTTCTATTAAACTCAGGAGAACAGTCATACAGGGACCTTCCATAAAACACAGGAGCACAGTCACACAGGCACCTTCTATTAAACACAGGAGCACAGACACACAAGCACCTTCTATTAACCACAGGAGCACAGTCACACAGGGACCTTCTATTAAACACAGGAGCAGAGTAACACAGGCACCTTCTATTAAACACAGGAGCACAGTCACACAGACACCTCCTATTGAACACAGGAGAACACTCATACAGGGACCTTCCATAAAACACAGGAGCACTGTCACACAGGTACCTTCTATTAAACACAGGAGCACAGACACACAAGCACCTTCTATTAACCACAGGAGCACAGTCACGCTGCGACCTTCTATCAAACACAGGAGCACAGTCACACAGGCACCTTCTATGAAACACAGGAGCACAGTCACAAAGGCACCTTCTATTTAACACAGGAGAACAGTCACACTGGGACCAAATATTTACCCCAGGAGCACAGTCAAACTGGGACCTAATATTAAACACAGGAGCATACTCACACAGAGGCCTTCTATTAAACACAGGAGCACAGTCACACAGACACCCTCTATTAAACACAGGAGAACAGTCATACAGGGACCTTCTTTTAAACACAGGAACACAGTCCCACACTAGGACCTAATAGTAAACACAGGAGGACAGTCACACAGGCACCTTCTATTCAACACAGGAGCACAGTCAAACTGGGACCTAATATTAAACACAGGAGCATACATACACAGGGCCCTTCTATTAGACACAAGGGCAGGGTCACACAGGCACCTTCTATCAAACACAGGAATAATGTCACACAGGGACCTTCTATTTAACACAGGAGCACAGTCACACAGGGACCTTCTATTAATAATAATAATAATAATAATAATAATTCTATTAAACACAGGGGCACAGTCACACTGGGACCTAATATTAAACACAGGAGGACAGTCACACAGGCACCTTCTATTCAACACAGGAGCACAGTCACACAAGCATCTTCAATTAAACACAGGAGCACAGTCCCACAGGGACCTTCTATTAAACACAGGAGCACAGTCACGCAGGCACCTTCAATTAAACACAGGAGCACAGTCACACAGGCACCTTCTATTAAACACAGGAGCACAGCCACACACGGACCTTCTATTAAACACAGGAGCACAGTCACACAGGGACCTTCTATTAAACACAGAAGCACAGTCACACAGGCACTTTCTATTCAAAACAGGAGCACAGTGACACAGGCACCTTCAATTTAACACAGGAGCACAGCCACACAGGCACCTTCTATTCAACACAGGAGCACAGTCACACTGGCACCTTCTATTAAACACAGGAGTACAGCCACACACGGACCTTCTATTAAACACAGGAGCACAGTCACACAGGGACCTTCTATTAAACACAGAAGCACAGTCACACAGGGACCTTCTATTAAACACAGAAGCACAGTCACACGGGCACTTTCTATTCAAAACAGGAGCACAGTGACACAGGCACCTTCAATTTAACACAGGAGCACAGCCACACAGGCACCTTCTATTCAACACAGGAGCACAGTCACACTGGCACCTTCTATTAAACACAGGAGTACCGTCACACAGGGACCTCATATTAAACACAAAAGCACAGTCACACAGGGACCCAAGATTAAACACAGGAACACAGCCACACAAGAACCTCATATTATACACAGGAGCACAGTCACACAGGGTCCTAATTTTAAAAACAAAAACACAGTCACACTGCGACCTAATATTAAACATAGGAGCACACTCACACAGGGACCTTCTATCAAATACAGGAGCAGTCACACAGCCACCTTCTATTAAACACAGAAGCACAGTCACACAGGCACCTTCTATTAAACACAGGAGCACTGTCACACAGGCATCTTCTATTAAACACAGGAGCACAGTCAAACAGGAACCTTATATTAAACAGTCGATCGCAATCACTAGGGAATTTGTATTAAAGACAGGAGCACAGTCACACCAGCACAGAGGCAAAACTTAAAAGACTCAATTCAATAGTAGAGGAGGTAATAGGTCTGTAGTGCTGTAGTGTTCCAATAGCTGACTAATTTGGCTAAAATACCGAGCAGATGATGGAGGAGTAGTGCACAATACCAGGAGTAATGAGGCCATAGTACTAAAATAGAAGAAGTAAAGGGGAAACAATACCATAATATTAATAATAATAATAATAATAATAATAATACATGACCGTGACCTTTATACCGCTTATCGATTCTTTTTTTTTTTTTTTTTTGAGGTATCGAGAGCACTTTCAGAATTGAGTATCAAACTTGGTAATCCATTTTAGTTTGACTTTCCTGTTTGGGATGATCGAGCAAAATCACATTCAATGTTTTTTTTTTCTTCATGAGCATGAGCTGCTAATGATAGTCCATACCTCAATTTGATCAAGTTTATAAGTTAAAATGAATTTCTGTGTATTATTTTGCAATAAGAAATGCTGCACCAAATGGCTGTTTTATTGATTCCCACCCTAGCTCCATTGAAAGAGAAAGGAAACCCTTATCTGTGATTGTTTTTGTAAGTCCAAGAGAAACTGGATGAACATCACTGTAGTTCCAGAGTTAGGTTCAAAAACTTGAAAGCGCTCTCATAACTTCAATATTTTAAAAAATGAAATGATTCGTGCATATCGGTCACATGCTAATGATTTTTAAACCTTTAAAAATTGTGGTTACTGGGTAGTCCAATGCTCCTGATGAGAATATAAAGCTGTTGTTTTTTAAGGTTATGGTGAAATGCTCTAGCTTAGCATCTATCAGCATACCGAAAAAAGGCATTTATCTGTGTTTTTGCTTTACCGCTCGATGGCAATGCGGCTATATTAACACAATAACAGAGGTAAAGGGGCTATAATACCACAACATAAGCGGCGTGGGGCTTTAGTAACACAACCAATAGGGGGATGATAGGACCACTACGCTTTTATGGAGGGCTGTGCTCTATAATGCAACTATTGGACATTCCCAATAAGTTGGGACAGAATGCCATGATTCCCAAATCATATAAACCCTGTATTTAATTGAAAATTGTACAAAGGCAATACATTAAATGTATTTTTTCTGAAAAATATTTGTTCATTTTGAATTTGATGTTCTTTTCCTCTCCACTTTTCCTTGACCGTGTAAGAAAACTTTGTGCAGTAATGGTGCCTCGTGCATGTTTGAGAAAAATCGCATGCCCTTTCCTTCAATACGTCACATGCTCGACAGCTAAGATTGCCTACAATTTATCGGAAAGCTTTGACACCACACGATGTTTCCAGTTGCCACAGTTGCTTAAGATTGTGGCCCATATTGACTCTCTCCTTTCTTCCAAGGCTGGTCCTGAGTTCTCTAGCTGAAAGGAAGCAACTACAGAACTAATTTCCATCTTGTTTTTCCTGAAATAGACATTTCGGACACTCCTTGTCATGGCTACCAGCAATACCATTCCTGGTCCATGTCCGTTTACATTGAAGGTTCCTGGCTCTTTTCAGAACTTGGATGCAGCCTAAGTCTTTCAGAGGTAAATATGGTGGGGGCTTCACCTTTCTAGACTGCATGGTCAAACAGTTCAACAATTTAAGAATAACATTTCTCAGTGTAAAATTACGAAGAATTTGGGGATTTCATCTTCAATACATAATTTTATTAAAAGATTCAAGTCATCTAGAGAAATTTCTATATGCAAGGGATAAGGAGGCCAAAACCCTATATTGAATGACCATAATCTTCAATCCCTCAGGCGGCACTGCATTAAAAACAGACTGGATTTGTAGTGGAAATCACTGCATGGGCTCAGGGACACTCCTGAAAACCACTGTCAGTGACAGCAGCTCGTTGCTGCGTCCACAAATGCAAGTCAAAACTCTACCATGTAAAAAGAAAAAGAAAAAAAAAACCCAACGAAAATAAACTAGATCCAGAAATGCTGGCCCCTTCTGTGGGCCCAAGCTTATTAAAAATGGACTGAGGTGAGCTGGACAACCGTCCAGTGATCTGACCAATGAAAAATGTGAAATTATATTCAGATATCATGGACGCCACGTCCATAGGGCTGTACAGGGTTTGGAGCAACATATGCTGCCATTCAGGCAACGTCTTTTTCAGAGAAGGCCTTGCGTTTTTCAGCAACAATGGCAAACCACAGTCTGCATGCATTACAGCAACATGGGTCCATAGTTAAAGAGTTGGGCAGTAAACTGATCTGCCTGCAGTCCAAACCTATCACCCAGTGAAAACATCTGGCATATTACGAAACAAAAAATATAACAAAGTAGGCCACGAAGTGATGAGCAGCTGAAATCCAACATTAAGCAAGAATGGGAAAACATTTTCCTTAAAAAACCGACAGCAACCGGCAGTGGTCGGCTGCTTTTTCAGAGTGGTGCACAATTGGCCGTTGCGCTACGGGGTTGCAAATTGGGAAGCGACTGCTGGGAAGGGAAAATAATAGTTGACTTGTTCGTTGCTCAAGCGCCTCCTGTTGGCCAGAGAGGCGCTCGTCAGGAAGATTCTAAGCTTGTTCATGCCCAGGTATCCTCCGCCCTCGTTCTGAACTTGCAAACATTCAACCAATGAGTGTATAAGAGGCAGTGGCTGACAGGCGCGTGCTTCAGAGGAGAGCTGCGAACTGTCTGCACTCTCCTGAATTGGCAGCAAAAAGCCTTATACATAGTTCATCAATTGGGTTTTCCAGATTCAGGTGAGATTGGAGATGCCAAATTTATAAAAAAAAGAAAAGAAAAAACCGACAGCAGCTGATCTCCTCAGTTCCGAAATTCTTGCAGTGCCGTTAAGATAGGAGGTGATGCAACACAGTGGTAAACATGCCCTTATCCAAACTTTTTTGAAAAGTACTGCTCATGTCAAATTCAAAATCAGCATCTATTTTTTTTAATGAAAAAATTTCTCAGTTTCAGCATCTAATATGGTTGTTGTCTTTGCTCTATTTTCAATTAAATGTAGGGTTTAGATTATTTGCAAATCATTTAATTTTTTAAATTAAAATTTTAGACAGCATACCAACTTTTCCAGACATGGAATTTTATTATTATTATTATTATTATTATTATTATTATTATTCTTTCAGCAGCATTGTATTAATATTGTATTAAAGCATTGTATTAAAAATTCTATTGTATTAGAATATCATAAGCTTTAGCATCACACAGAGAACTGATTGCCGAGATAGAACTGCATTGTTCATGGCATGAAACTGAGTCACAGGAAAATTCGCAATTTCAGCCTGTCATTGACTGGTAAGGATTTGCAGCCGTCCTCAAAAAAGCTCATGGTTATGGAGGTCAGATAGTGCATCTTGAAACATGGTGACCCCGAGGCGGCACCAAGGCCCCCAATTTTCTCATGCTGATTCTCTGGGATTTTTTTTCTGCTCTAAACATCCTCATTCCTATCCTGGGGGAAATGCATCAGCATTCTCTGTCAGGCTTCTTAGCTCTTTAAACTTCTGCGATAACCACCCGGCCTGTGCTCAGAGGTATATTTAATCTTATGTGGATCTTCCTGTTGCGAGTACCAGATTTGTTCAAGTCTACAATCATCTATTGCTCTTGTACATCCAGTTGATTTGTTTTCATGGTGCTGGATGCCAAAGGTATTTTGCATGTTTGTCTCCCCGCTGAACCTCATTATCTCTTGCTCAGTGAAAAAAAGATTTCAAGAAATGAGACACTTTTGCACCTTAATTATTATCTGAACTTCAAAAATTAATTCTTCATTTCAATGTGGCAAATTTACAATTATCTTTTGGGATACCATTAATTGCAAAATCTAAATTTGGAGAAAATGGGTTTGAATAATTAAATGAATATGTGCTTTTGGTAGGTTCCCCTAAAACATCAAAAAAAAAAAGAAAAGAACTGCGCACTTACGGGAAATCAGAGTGCATCTGATGTATTTTTTAAAATAACATTTTTACTACGTTTCCGATGAGGGGTGCCAGTAATTCTTGAGCCCGCTGAATTATCGTGGGTAACGAGACATTCTGTTTAACAGTGAAGTTTGAAAAGTGGGCGATTCTTAAGTGCGTGGGTTTATATCATGATATTGGAGTGCGTAAGGCATGCGGGTGACATGTCTGTTTCTTATCTGGAGAGGAATTTCCTCTCGCTGCAAGATGTGCGTCAAAAACGCGCAACCATTTTCAGTCGCTCTCCGCTCCTCCCGCGGCCATCTCAATTAACAAGCCTCGCATTAATGAAATAAATAACTGCCCGCGCACACACATGAATGTTGACGCGCTACATGAAACCCCACTCCAGATCCCTTTGCCATAGTTCATAATCATATCGCATACAATTAATCGTAATTTAATACACAGTCCGATATCGCAACCAAAATAGCAAATAAATGCTGTTTATTTCTCCCTAAATGTCATCACTCTTATCTGGTTTCACGGGTAACAGGCCAATCAGTAAGCGCCATGGCTCTCGCAGGCGTATCCCCTCTCCTTTCTCTCGAAAATTTGCAACAAAAGATTAGTGGAAGGGGGAAGAAACGAGTGCAGAAGTGCCATCATGGATTTCATTTTGAATTGCTCTGCCAATCTCTCCGCCCTCTCAAAATTACGGCGCTCCCTCTGCTCCCAGCTCAGCCTGGTCACTGATAGATAGCCTAGCCCACCAAACCTATTCGTACACTTGAACGATTTTACTCGTAAGCGTGTTTTTAAGCTCGCAGGAATGCGTTTTCTACTTTAGTTGACAGCTCCGTAGCCTGGAGTGAGGTGAAAGCGGAGCTGGTGACTGAAGGAGGTGACGTTAGGACAAGCAGACCGGTTGTAATGTGTGTGTAGTAGTGCAAGCAGTAGCAGCAGAAATGCGATAATGGCCGTTTACGACCCAAGTTCGTGGCGGCAGTGTAATCTTCACGCACCTCTGTCTCAACCATTTGATCCGTTTCACCATTGCTGACAAATGATTGAGTTAGTTAACTAAGTTACCTCCTAAACAGACGACAGAGATTTCCTCGGATCGCAGGGGAATGTTACCAGTTGATACTTATTTTAACTTAAAGCCGATTTCCCCAGTTGACAGAATTTGACAGGGTTTCATTTATATCTCGCTGTTTTCACACGTCCAGTAATACATTAGTAATGTTTTTCTCAGTTTGCCCGTAAATTATTCTACCAAACAGTTCTGGCGATAAATACGCGTAGAATATAGGGCAAATACGCAACGTAGCCACAGCCAGTGAGTAAATTAATGAACTTGACTACATTCAACTGTAATACACTTTTCAGTCGTGTATTCTTTCAGAAAAGTTTTCAAAAGTTAACGTGTCAATATTTTACGCCGTGTATGTGCTTGCAGACTAACTTTGGGTTACTTTCCTTCATAAATTGCTGGGGTCTGTTACAGCTGGGTAGATGCAAATCAGTTGCAGGTACTTACTAGTATTTGAGGGCCTGATAATGAAAAATTTTAGTCGGCTGCTGACGTTCAGTCTGTTCCAGATTTAAACAGGACGGTGACTGAAGACACCCGCGCTACACAGGGCTGTGGAGCTCCGTACGGCCACAACTACTGAAGGGAACAGCGACATGTACACAAAACCGCCAATCACCGCGACCACCCGCTACGGCAACATACGCAAAAGGCAATAAAATAATGCGTATATCGTGCCAAAAATTATTACATTGTGCATAAGATACCATATACATTTAAGATTATTTGTCATATTTGCTGAAGTCGTCGTCAGTTGTTTGAAAACAATAGACTGGTCGTAATCAAATAATAAGGTAGGTAATGTTTAATCGGAATGCAAAAATACCAGCACTGAGTATAATCGCCAAAAATGTGCACATATACATGAATTCATAAGTAATTTTTGAATTTAAGAATTTTTGGGATGAAAGTAAGGCTCGGTGTACTTACGGGAGAGGCGGCGAGGAGATTAATGACGCTACACGTCATGATTACGTTTCACTTGAATTAAATACATTACGAGTTAGGGGAAAAAATGGAAATCGGGGTTGTTGTATACAAGCATACGCCGTCCCCCTCCCCTCCATCCTCCTCCCCTTCTCTCTCGCACGTCTCTCTCCCTTGATTTTTTCAAAGATCCCTTTATTGTGCAGTCGTGAGTGAGTGAATGAGAGTGAGAGAGGGAGCACGATGAGGGAGAGGGTGGGAGAGTGATGTAGGTTCAGAATGTAATTATAATCTCTCGAGCACCATTTTAGACTGCGCTCACATTCGGAGCACCTTTGCCGATCATTCACACGCGCTGTTGTAAAGCACTGCTCACATTGTAAATCCAACGATGTTATTCGCGAATTATGTAAAATGCAATCATGTTCTAATTTGGCATGGATTTTTCACTATAAATGCGGCTGAACTGAGAGTTTAGGTGTGGTTTTTTTTTTTTTGTTTTTTTTGCGTGTTTATGAGATCGACTCCGGAAACGCTTGATTTCAAAGTTTCATATGAAAGCTGCGAGAATTTGTGTTTCATTTCGTTGTAGCGCATCCGGTTTGTCTGCAAAGAAATCTCATTCACCACCTGTTACCATACAATTGGGTTAAATTCCAATGTGTGGCGGGCTGCAGGAGGTATTCAAAATCTCAGTTACCTTTTCAAGCGAGTAGCCGACCTGGACATGCCACCTGCCAGCTCTCACCTGCCTGCTGAGCAGAGGTTTGATTCAGTGATGTAGGGGTCCCTGGAAAAGTAGGTCTCTTTTGGGAGATCACTCTGGAGAAAGTGGGAGAAGGCTACTCTCCAATATATTTTAATGACTTTGAAGTGCAGGTGATGATACCGTAAATTGACAGAAAGACGGGTAGATTTATTCCGTAGACCTGTGTAGGGCCTCCACTACACTGCTGGTTTTATTTAACTGCAAATAAACCTGTTCGTCCTCTTATCAGTACTGTGCATTGAGAGGGTCCAGCTGGCTGGGAATTTAACTTGGAACTGAACACCAATTTCCTGAGAGCCGCACCAATGATTAGCGAAATCCTGCATATCATATCTGAACACCTCACCCCTGAACACCCAACTTCCGAACACCAAACCCCTGAATACAACAACCCTGAATACCAAACCCCTGAACACTACCCCACTAAACATTAAAATCCTGAACTGTTATGATTCTGCTCTGTTTGCCATGTTTTTTGATGTTCTGTCTGATCTCAGTATTGCCTGACCAGGCCTTGAATGGTGTACTGTGATTTGGTTGCCTGATTATGCTCTTGTTGTGTCTAGTTTAGTTTTGCCATGTTTTTTATTTTTCCTTATTCCATTCCTACAGTTACATTCCGGTCCATGTTTTTTTTTTTGCCATGCATTGCACTTTGTCTCCCCCTGTCTGGTCTCTTGTCTTGCCATTGCTCACAGCCCCGGTATTGCGTGCCACTCTTTCAGGTGATTTAATAGTTTCTGGATTTCAACCATTCCTTCCGGTCTCGTTTACTTCCTTTGCCTTGCTTTTCTAGATTACTAACCAATACTAACAGTTTGTTGTTTTTATTAAATTACTAACCAAATCAAACATTGTATATAGTACTAAATTACTAACAAGCACTAGGGATTGTATAGCTGCACTCTACTAATTGACTAACGATCTCTCTGCATTCGCCCTGTTCTAGTCTCCGCCTCTTGCCTTCACTCAATTTACTTTGCTCTGTTTCTTGCAGATTCTCTGCACCTGTCTAATCACTGCTCTGCCACTCACTCTGTGCACGGTAGAACTCCCTATCCGGATCTGTTTGTTCTGTCTATAGGCTGTCGTGATCCCTGTCCGCGTTTTGGCTTTTGGCTATTTCATGTGATTAGGTTCTCCCTCATGTTTGCTTCTTTTGTAATCAATTTCACTTCCTGCACCTGTGTTGTGTTTAGCATGTGACTTCCCATGGGTGTATATTAGGAGTCTTTTCACAGCACTTCCTTGTCAGAACGTTTCTCTTGTTTACCTGTGCTTACCGTCTTCGCCTTGTACTCATAGTGTTACTCTTCTGACTGGACCGTCTGACTTACGAGTTTTGGCTCTGCTTTTTGGTACTATTTTCTGCATCTGTTTACGAACCCTTTTTGCACGACTACGAGTTTTGTGTTTGCTGCCCTGTTTATGGTTTGGATTACGCCCACTGGATTTTGGCTTTTGCTTCTCTGAAAAACCTGTGCCTGTGTACCGAACCTATTTTTGCCCGACCACGAGTCCTGTGATTGCTGCCCTGGTTTTCGCCTCTGTTTTTGCCCAACTGGATTGTGATTTTTTGGATTGTGGACATTGTACCATTGCCTGCTCTGTTGGGGGTCTTCTCCCTTCAGAAATAAAGCCTCCCTTTTTTTTTCTTGTACTCCCTGGTGCTCGCTTGTGATTCCTATACGTAATCCTGACATTAACACCAGACCCCTGAATAACACACTTCTGAGCACTGCAACCCCTGAATACCAAACTCCGGAACAACAAAATCGAGAATATCAAACTACTGAGCATTGCACTCCTTAATACCCTGCTCCTGAACACCAAACATCGAAATATCACACTCCTGAATACCAAAATCCTGTAGTCTAAATTTCTGAACACTACATCCCTGAACACCAAACTTCTGAATACTGCACTCTTGAATGCCAAACTCCTAAACACAAATCCTGCACACCACACACCTGAATGCCCAACTCCTGAATACTCCAAACTCTGGAACACCACACCCCTGAACACCCATCCCCTGAGGACCAAGCTCTTGAGTAGCACACTTCTTAATACCAAACTCCTGAACACCAACGTCTTGAGGAACACACCTGAGGACCACACTCATGAACACCAAACTACAGCACATCACACCCCTGAACACTAAGATTCTGAATCCAAAACACCGAACAACACATCCCTCAACTCGAAAATCTTGAATACTAAAGTCCTGAATACCACAGTTCTGAACACCAAAGTCCTGAAAATCACTAATATAAAACACTACACTTCTGAATACCAACCCCTGAGCACCAAAAGTCCAACACCAAACTTCTCAGCACCACAGCCCACCACAACAACAAAATTATCCTTCCTTTACCAAGCTCTAATAGTTTATCACCGAGATCAAATGCTGTTATAGCGCATCAACCTAACCCTCAATTATCTTATCTCTTCCAGCCACTGATATTACTTTGCAGAGCTGTAAAAATGCATTAGCCCCTTTCCCAATTTCTTATATTTTTTCATTTTTCATATTTAAGTATTTCGGATCACCCAACAAATTTTAATGTAGGGCAAAGACACTGAGTAAAGATAAAAAAATTGGGCTATTAAATGATGATTTCATTTATTGAAGGTAAGGAGTTATTCAAGACCTACAGTGGGGTGAAAAAATTTGGGCACCCCTGATTTAAATGTCTCTTACCATTAATCTCTAAGTGATTGAAAGCAAACCTGAACACTACATGCTACAAGGTAAGACATGACACCTTTCTGCAAATATAAAAGCAAGGTTTCTATATATTTTAAGTTTTTGAGTTTTTAAATGATAAGAAAGGAAAGGACCCTGTGCAAAAGTTTGGGAACCCTTTTGGATTATTCTTTGTTACCTTATAAGAAGATGATTACTGAGGGCTGAGGGCTAATGATTTACTCATTAGGGCTTCAGTGAGTCAGATGAATATAATTCCAGGGTTGAACTATATATTCTGAAGTAACTCCATCCTTATGAAGTATCTGACTGTGGTGGCTGTTGAGTCTGGTGTGAACCATGTGTTCCTCTAAACAGTTGTCCAAGGATGTCAAAATCAAGATAATTCACTTCCACTAACAAGGAGAGGGCCAAAAAAAAAACTCTCGTAATGTTTCAAACTTCCCCTTTTTACTTTCAGAAACATCGTAAGAAAATGTAAAATAAATGGAACAATTGAAGTCAAGGCAAGATCTGGAAGACCAAGAAAAATGTCAGATAGAATGGCCTGAGATCTGGTGAGAAATGCTCAGAAGAACCACACATCGCTGCGAAAGAGAGTAGCAGACACAGGTCTAGTTGTTCACATGACAACACAGCGTACCTTAAACGACAAAGAGTTGTTTACTTTCCAGAGTTGTAAGAAAGAAGCCTTTCCTATGACCTCAACACAAAATTAACTATCTGAAGTATGCAAAAGAGGACCTTGAGAAACCTCATGTCCACCTAAACAATGTGCTTCAGACTGACGAAACCAAAATTGAACTTTTTGACCACAACCAAAGAGGGTATGTTTGGAGAAAAAATGGTGAAGCATTTGGAGAGAAGAACATGTAAAAAACTGTTAAGCATAGAGAAGGATAATAATAATATTACATTTTATTTAAAGGGGCCTCACAAGACAGTAAAGGTCACCGTACAAAAGTCAAACAATTAGAATACATTATAAAATACACACACACACACACACACACAAAGAAATACATATTGAATAAAAGCTGAAAATAATTTAAAACAAAGAACCACAGGCCTAGAATGAATAAGCCTGTCTGAAGAAGTGAGTTTTTAGCCGGGATTGGAAAATAGTGAGAGAACGAGGTCTTGATTTCATGTGAGAGAGAGTTCCAGAGGCGGGGGGCCGAGCGGCTGAAGGATTCTGAAGGACGCCATGGTGACAAAATGGACAGGTGGGAGAATGAGTGGGATGAATGAAGAGGACCTGAGAGTGAGGGAAGGTGTGTTGAGGTGGAGGAGTTCTGTGAGGTGTGTGGGAGTGAGGGAAGGTGTGTTGAGGTGGAGGGGTTCACTGAGGTGTGCAGGAACGAGGGAAGGTGTGTTGAGGTGGAGGAGTTCAGTGAGGTGTGTGGGAGTGAGGGAAGGTGTGTTCAGGTGGAGGGGTTCACTGAGGTGTGCAGGAACGAGGGAAGGTGTGTTGAGGTGGAGGAGTTCAGTGAGGTGTGTGGGAGTGAGGGAAGGTGCGTTCAGGTGGAGGGGTTCACTGCGGTGTGCAGGACCGAGGGAAGGTGTGTTGAGGTGGAGGAGTTCAGTGAGGTGTGTGGGAGTGAGGGAAGGTGTGTTCAGGTGGAGGGGTTCACTGAGGTGTGCAGGAACGAGGGAAGGTGTGTTGAGGTGGAGGAGTTCAGTGAAGTGTGGGAGCGAGAGAAGGTGAAAGGAACGGACTTCGACTCCAAATGCAGTTCAGCCTCGGCAGGGTGTTTATTAGGATTAGCGAAGCTCATGGTTAAATACAGAAACAGATCGATAGCCAGGCAAACAGGGTAATGCAGAATAGTCAGAATCAGAGTCAGGGGACAAGCAGAAATATTCGGTAACCAGGAAATCAATCCGCACAAAGACAGTAACAAAGGGGTAGATCTAAGGGAATGGAAGGGGAAGGAAAAAGGGAGTTGGATGGGATAAGGGAGAAACACAGGAGAATCTAAACAGATGGGTACAAAATGGGAATAAGGGAGAACGAAGTACTAATCAATCAACTTGCAATCAAACAACGTAATACAAACAATCAATAACAGGACTTACGGGAGAATACACAAGAAACGAGCAATCAACAATCAAAACCAGAAAACGCAGAAACGAGACTTAACCAAAGCGAGCTGTGGGAAGAAACGAGTCAACAAGAAGCTGCGGTAAAAGTGGGTCTTTTAAACACAAACTAATCAAGTGGAATCCCAGCTAAACACAGGACAGCTGTAGAGAGAGGCGGAACTTGAAAAGCAAGGACGGTGATAGGAGAGAGAGGGGAAACAGGTGGAGTTCTAACTCTGATCTAACTAATCACCCGTGCCTCGCTAAACTATTCTCAGGTGCGGATAGTCAATGAGAACAGCCAGAGAGAAGGAAGTGGAATTACCTCACCGAAATACAGGGAAGAGAGTGTGATGAAACTGACAAGACACCACGAGACAGAAACGAGAGGAAAACATTCAAGACCAAAGACAGCGCAATCTTACAGAAACATACATACTCTAAAAGAATAAATATGATAAATAAATAAATAGTAACTGAAATTACTAAAACATACTAAAAGCAAACATACAAATCAGCGATTCCCAACAGAAGGTGTGTTGAGGTGGAGAGGTTCAGTAAGGTGTATGGGAGTGAGGGAAGGTGTGTTGAGGTGGAGGAGGTCAGTGAGGTGTGTGGGAGTGGGGGATGGTGTGTTAAGGTGGAGGAGTTCAGTGAGGGGTGTGGGAGTGAGGGAAGGTGTGTTGAGGTGCAGGAGTTCAGTGAGGTGTGTGGGAGTGAGGGAAGGTGTGTTGAGGTGGAGCAGTTAATTGAGGTATGTGGGAGTGAGGGAAGGTGTGTTGAGGTGGAGGAGTTCAGTGAGGTGTATGGGAGCGATGGAGGGTGTTTTCAGGTGGAGGAGTTCAGTGAGGTGTGTGGGAGCAAGGGAAGGTGCGTTGAGGCGGAGGAGGTCAGTGAGGTGTGTGGGAGCGAGGGAAGGTGTGTTGAGGTGGAGGTGTTCAGTGAGGTGTGTGGGAGCGAGGAAAGGTGTGTTGAAGCGAATGAGGTCAGTGAGGTGTGTGGGTGCGAGGGAAGATGTGTTGAGGTGGAGGGATTTAGTGAGGTGTGTGGGAGCGAGGGAAGGTGTGTTGAGGTGGAGGGGTTCAGTGACGTGTGTGGGAGCAAGGGAAGGTGTGTTGAGGTGGAGGAGTTCAGTGAGGTGTGTGGGAACGAAGGAATGTGTGTTGAAGTGGTGGGTTCAGTGAGGTGTGTGGGGGTGTTGATTGGGGGTGAGGAGCAGAGTCGTGTAGATGATGCGTAATTTGACAGGGAGCCAGTGCCGTTGCTGTAGGACAGGTGTTTTGTGACTCATGGATGAGGTACGAGGAAGAATACGGGCGGCAGAGCTTTGGACCATTTGAAGTTTATGGATTAACTTCGCCGGGAAGCCAAAAAGAAGGGAGTTGCAGTAATCAAGCTGGGATGTGACCAGGAAGTGAATCAGGATGACGGAACTGTTGGGTGAGAGGGATGAGCAGAGGCGAGAGATACCGCGCAGGTGAAAATATGCTGAGAGAGTGATGTGATTAATATGAGCCTGGAATGAAAGCGTACCATCGAGACCATCGAGGATGACATCCAGACTTCTAACCCGAGGGGAGGGGGAGACTGACGAGTTGTCAATAGAAATGGTGAAGCTGTCAACTTTTGAAAGGTTGTTTTTGGTGCCGACGGGGAGAATGTCAGTTTTATCACAGTTAAGTTTTAGGATGTTATTGGAGAACCAGGATCTAATTTCTTCAAGACTATCAGTGAGGGAAGAAGGTGGGAGGGTGGAAGTGGGTTTAGTGGACAGATAGAGCTGGGTGTCATCCGCGTTGTGATGGAACTGAATACCAAATCTGCGGAAAATGTGGTCGAGAGGGTGGAGGTAAATGATCCATTATGGTTCCATGATGCTTTGGGGTTGTGTAGCAGCGGGGGGCCACAGGCAATACTGTGCGGGTGGAAGGAAGAATGGATTCCACCAAATATCAAAACATTCTAGAGGTTAATGTTCAAAGCTCAGTCCAGAAATTGAAGCTGAAGAGACGTTGAGCGTTCCAGTAAGACAGTGACACGAAGCATACCTCAAAATCCACCATGTAGTACCTCCAGGAAGGTCAGATGAAGGTTTTGGAATGGCCATCACAGTCCCCAGACTTGAATATTATTGAAAATCTGTGGAGAGACCTCGAACATGCTGTGCATGCAAGAAGGCCGAAGAATATTTCTCAGCTAGAGGTGTTCTGTCAGGAAGAAAGGGGAAAAATTCCAAAGACAAGAATTGAAAGACTCTTAGCTGGCTACAGGAAGTGTTTACAAGCTGTTATAGCTGCCTGAGGAGGAGTTACAAATGAGTAACTAACAGGGCTCCCGAACTTTTGCACCTTGGCCTTTTTCCATGTTTTATTATTTTGGAACTGTAAAAAGAAAAAAAGAAAAATTATTCTTGCTCTAAAATGTGATGAAATGTGTCAGGTTTAACTTTATAGCATTTATTCTTCAGGTTTGCTTTCAATCACTTGGAGATTAATTTTAACAGACATTTAAACCCGGGGTGCCCAAATTTTTCCACTCCACTGTATATTACGCATGTGAAAAAGTAATTTCCCCCTAAACTTAATTGCTTGGGCTACTCTAAATGGCAAGAACTGTAATCAAACAGCTGTGAAGAGTTTTTTTACATCACTGTAGAGGAATTTTTGCTGCCTCTTTTTTGCAGTGTTATTTTAATTCTGCCACTCTCGAGGGTTTTCTAGCATAAACTGCCTTTTTAAGCTCATTCCACTGCATCTCAATTGACTGGTCATGACTTTGACTAGGCCACTACAGAACCTTTATTTTTCTAAATTTTTCTGCCTTTCAAGATGGGACTGCTTGTGTGCTTCGAATAAATGTCCTGAATAACCCAGCTGCTCTGCAGCTTTTGGCCATGAAAAAACAGCCAGACATTCCCCTTCTAGATTTTCTAGTAGGGAGCAGAATTAATGATTTCATTAATTTTGGGAAGTTGCCCAGGTCCTGAAACAAAATTTAGGGCACTGGGGGTCTCAGAAGCTCCCGCCGGTCAGATAAACAAAATGTCAAAGTTTTTGTTGATGGACGCATGCACGGATAGACGCACGCTTGGATGGAGCCCAATACCATAGCTCCTGTGCCACTCAGGCGGCGGGAGGTAATTAGGAGCCTGTAACTGAAAATGTTGATAAGATAAAGCAAAATGTCAAAGTTTTTGGTGATATTTTTAGGCCAGGGATCTTGAAAAAATAAGCCAAGGTAACCTTTAGGCACATAATTTGTAGGCCTTAATGAGATGCATGTCCAGTAAAAATTAGGAGCCTGTACCTGAAATAGTTGATGAGATAAAGGAAAATGTTTTGACGGACGCACGCACGTACAAATGCATGGATGGAGCCCGATACCATAGCTTCCGCCCCGCGAGTGGCGGGAGCTTAAAAACGGTCCAAAACTATCAAATTGCCATCACCATGTTGGACAGCTGACATGATGTTCTTGTTATGGGATGCTTTGTCAGCTTTAGGCCAGATGTAATGGGACCCAAATCTGCTAAAAAGTTCCACTTTTGACCCATCAGTCCTCAGAATATCATCGCAAAATTCTGAGCAGTCATCAAGATGTTTTTAGGCAAATGTGAGGCGAGCCGTAGTTCTCTTTTGGGTCATAAGTTGCTTTTTCCTCACAGCTGTCACATAGAAGCCATTTTTGCCCAGTCTCTTGCTTTTTGTCGAATCATGAACACTGACTTTAACTGAGGCAAGCAAGGCCTGCAGTTCTTCAAATGGTCGTCTGGATTCTTTTGTGACCTCCTGGATGGGTCTTCGATGCACTAATGGAGGAATTTTGTTTGGCTGGCCACTCCTGGGAAAGTTCACCACTTTTCCAAATTTTTTCTATGATGGCTTTCACTGTGGATTGCTGGTAGCCTAGAGCCTTAGAAATTTGCCTTGTAACCCATTCCGGACTGATAGATGTCAACAAATTTGTCTCTCGGCTGTTCTTAAATTTCTTTTGATGCTGATATAGCCAGACAGGGTCTATTTAAAGCTAATAGGACACATTTTTTTTCCTGTTTGTGGTTATTTGAAGTATGCAATTACCAGAAATGTTTTAGAAATGATGAAAAAAAAAAAGAGTAACTTTCTGCCACCCATAATACAAACTACACTGATTCTTCCTCTAAAATTGCCCTGGAAACTGGCCCTGAGAATGCCTAACTCGCGACGTCAGTGTAATCGATTGCAGTGTCACCGTGGTTCATTTGATTTGAGTCACTTGAATTACATTTGCTTGCTGAAATCAGTGCAGTGCTGCAGCATGAATTTAACCCATTTAATCCTCAAAGTGGAATCCACGGCTAACACATGCATCGATATGCCCAGTGTGTGAAACGTGTTCATAAAATTCTGGTTGTTCAGAGCTCCTGCCACACAATGTCAGCCTCACTGCCTTCCTCTTGCTGTCCACCATGTTGTGTTATGAGTGAAATCAGCTGACCTCACTAGAGTAAATCACATGACGTGCATCCTTGTGACAACATTCAAGTCAGAATAGCAAAATATTCGAATGCAAAAAATGAGCTCAGTTACATTTTTGAAGTGTTCTGGTGTCAGAATGCTTTTTCTTACTTTCATCACTTTGTGATGTTTAGATTCAACAGGAGTGGCAATAACCATGCCTGGGTGTGTCTATTGAAGTTAAACCCAATCAACAATTAAAGCTGATTTAGTAAGAAAGAAGGCAATTACTTTTTCTCAGACGGCAAGGTGGGGTTTGAGAGGTTTTTCCAAATATTAAATAATCACTTAAAAACTGCATTCTGTTTACTCAGATTATTTTTGTCAAATGCCAAAATTAGTTTGGTGATCTTAAACATGTATGTGTGGAAAAAAATACAATAATATTTGTATTAATAATAATTAATAATTATTATAATATAATAATATAATAATAATATAATATAATTATAATAATTATAATAATAATAATATAATATATATATTATAATATATAATCACAATTAATAATTGAGAGGGGGCAAAAACTTTTGCACAGCAGTTTAGAAAGTGAGGGGACAAATACTTTTTTTACATATGGCTTTTTTTTCCTTCAATAATCTAAAATCATCGGATAAAAACTACACCTTGTGTTTAATTTGGTTATGGTTGTCTAATATTAAAGTTAGTTTGATTATCTGGGGGCGGAGTTTAAGAAGTTTCCGGAACTCACTAAAACACCTCATTGATTGGCTGGAAACACTTGCATTTTGTAAGAACTCACTCAAACCTCATTCTGATTGGCTAGTCATGTCGCAAACTACTCATGGAAACTACTCACTTCAAAACCTGCACTGAAAAAAATAAGTCATTGGATGAACACAAATAAATTTTGGGCAGGATTTCCATCCATTAAATTTATGTAGCCCCAACTCAAACTAAGTACCTCCTAGTAATATGATTTAATTGAGTTGGTCGAACTCATCTTCATCAAATACAGCCAAAATAAAATAAGTACTTTAACTGACCTAAACTTATTTACATTTGTTTAACTCTAATTAATATAGTCAGTCTAAAATAAAATTCTGTCATTACTTCATTTGACCCTCATATCAGACACACAACACAAAATCTGGTTAATGTTTTTTTATTTCAATTTCTTTAAGTCCAGTAACAGTCTATCCATAGTAACACACTTCAAGATGTGCTACACAAGTAGTTAACATATGTTTAGAACAAGAAAAACATCCACGCTGACTGTCACTGACTGTGTGGACACAGCGTTTGTCCCTTATGAAAGCAGCTTGATTTTCAGCTGCTGAATCTTTGCATTCAGCTTGTGTCCATCCATGTTCATAAAGATCTTCTGGAAAAACTCGAAGGTGTACTTGAGGTTTTTCGGGAAAGGCTAGATCAAGGGCATAAATGAGCCCAAACAGCAAGATTAACCCCATGATGACACTGCCAACATCGCTGAGGACTTTACTGCCCTCAATCACAACTCCCACGTCCTCTGGCTCCTTAAACAAATTTAAGTAAAACGCTAAACAACAAACAGAAAATCATATACAAAATATAAATGCTCCGTTATTACATACAGTGGTTTAAAGCAACAGTTCATCAGTTGTCTTGGTCAAAAAACAAGTGCCAATTCTAAGACTGCTGTAGCCTTCGACATTTGACCTAAGATATCTGGCCATGGTTAGTGATAGTGGTGCATCAGGCTTTCGCAGAATCTTCTGATGCACACATCAGTGTTGTTTCCTGAAGTCATTGGCTGTTTTATAGTATTTTTCATAAGTGAAGCATAGAATTAGATTAGTCTCAATATTATAGAGTAACTAACCCCTGTGGTCAGAGCCTAACTTCACCTACTGCATAATTTCGAAAAATGCTTAAAAAAGTGGGCAGACACTGACAGAACAAGGAGACAGGAGGAGCTGAGACCGGACGGAGCGTAGATGTGTGACAAAGGCCTTGACATGACAGATAAAATGGAAATGTATTCTCAGACTCTCAGGTCACCTATTCCACAGACCACTACTCAGAGGTGGAGTTTTTTTTCACCTCCAGAATCTGAGACACACAACATGGATGACAGTGGACTGAGCCCGATCAGCTTCAGCTCCATCAATGCCTGAAACTGGAGCTGTCAGAGCCAAGGCTATAGCAGTGTGAGAGAGCTGAGTGGCAACATACTGTTAGCAGCTTCGTGGCCAACATTTTTCAGTGGTAAAGCTATGCAATTGCAGTGATCCGTTTTGGATCCACCACAGAAAATATTCAGCAAAAGTCAGGAGTGAGAAACCAAATCCTTCCCCACTTGTAAAGGTAGGTGTGTCTGTGTGTGCTGTGTGTGTATCTTTGATTGATAATTGACAGTGTATACAGTGACTACTACGTGTCACTAGGTTGCAGTAATGTCCTGACGAGTAAAATGGAGGTGCCAGAAGTCAGGATATACAGGAAAAATAGAAAAAAGATTAGTTACAGAATTTTTTTTATGTTGCATGTTTACGTTAGTGAAATGTATGTGATACAATTATACTACATGAGAAAGAATTGTAATAAACTTACCGAATATTCCTTGAAGAACACATGTGGGTCTTCATTGACATAGATAACAAGGCTTCTCAGGATGCACTCCCTCATGTTGATGTGATTTGGCGTGTTCGAGAAGAACAACTCGGCAGGGTATCTTAACGCCTTGTGCAGATGTGTCCACCAGCAGACATACAGCTGCAAATTTATGCATGCAAAACAATATTGTATCACTAGATGGCACTCCCGGATCAGTTATTGAATATTCACAAGCAAGATGGAAATACATTAATAAAAGATCAATTTTTGAATAAAATGAATCGATATCGAAAAAAAGAAACAAAAAATCGATCTGAATTGTGGAAAAATCGATTTTTTTGAACCCAGCCCTAATCTCAAGCAGCACCATTAAACTTGCTTCTGGTGTCATCATCACCAAGTAAGTTTGCACCGGGTGATTGGTCGTTTATAAGCAGCAAACGGCCTGAAATGTCTAAATAAACAGCGTCAACGGACTGAATCAGCGAGTGTGTGCGTGTCTGAGTGACCGTATGTGGGGGAGGGAGGAGGGGAGAGGGGGTATGCTAAAACAAACTTACTTGTTGTAAAACCTCATAATTCATGTTTATGTACAATTTGCTAACAAAAGTTGTGTGGTTATAACACTCGTAAGAGCAACCATTGACACTTAGTCAAACGTCACTCTCCCTCATGTAGCTTAGCTAGCTAGCTAGCTAGCCCGCAATGTCCGACGTCACTGACCGTAAAATTCGTCTCACTTCACGGTCTTTTCACAGCAAGCTTTTTAAAATATTACATAATCGCATACTCACTAAGGAGAGGGATTACAGCAGTTTTGCGTGTCTCTGTAAAGTATGACCCCGCAGCGTCGGAAGAAGTTGCCGATGAAGAAGAAAGTAGAGATCGGGAGAACAGAGGCTGAGAGCGCGTTGCATTGCACATGCGTAATGGGCGGTCCCAATTCAAATGAAACACAGTTGTTTTGAGTTCTGAATGTGAAGGCGAAACTATTACGTTACCACTATTAAATGCACATATTTTTAGTATTTAATAGATTTGTTTCAGCAAATCAAACAAAAATGTAATGTGTAACATCAAAGAAGGGCTTGGATCAGTTTTCTGATCCACCCCTGGACCTGGTACAAATATGTCAAAACTAGAATAAATCAGGAAGGGGCAACTGCTCCTCTAATGGATGCAAACATTATCCTACCGGTACTAAATGACAGTATTATCAGGGCTGTAACAAATGCTAACATTATCCCACTTGAGAAAAATGCTAATTCCATCCAAAATGTACCATATGTTGACATTGTCTTACCTGCACCATGACAATATTACCCAACATGTACCAAACATCAGTGGTCAATTTTAACAAATGCTATCATTACTCTGACAATAAGACTTATTGCAGTGAATTGTAACATTACCCTGTCAATGAAAAACACTGCACCAAATGCTAACGTTACCCTTTCAATAACACAAACTGTACTAAATGCTAAAATGACCCTTTCAATAACACAAACTGTACAAAACATTACCCTGCCAATAACACAAAATACACCGAAATGCTAACATTTCAATGTCAATGACACCAGCTGAGCTGCATGCTAACATTACCCAGTCAATAACGAAAACTGCACCAAATGCTAACATTACCCTGTCAATCACTGTAACGGTATCAAATACTCACATTAGCTTGTCAATCACCCTCACTGCACTAAACTCTGAACTGTCAATAAGGGTTTAATTGAATTCAGCGAAGTTTTTAAAACTCCCTGGAATTCAAGGTACCAGTATAATTGGGACAAATGGTATTTCAGCTGTTTTTGATGAATAGGGTGCATTGAGTTGCTTCCTTAGCTGAAGGACAAGACAGCTTAGAGTGTTTACAACGCTGTAGTTTAGACTTTAAGTTTAACAACCTCTGAAGTGTCTCATACTTAATGACATTATTTTTTGCCACACACACACACACACACACACACACACACACGTGCACGCCCATACTCAGGCATGCATTCATGCTTGCATACACACATGCGTGCCGGCAAACACACACATACTCTTTCTCACACACGCTTGTATGCGTACATGCACAGACATGCGAGCGCACACACACTCTCTCTCTCTTTCTCAAACACCACACACACACACACAGGCATGCACGCGCACACACACACACACACACACACACAGCCATTCTCCTCTGTCCTTCCCTCTCTGTATCTATAGCTGCCCCCACCTCTTCTTAATATGATGTAAAAAGCTAATCGCATGCAAATGTCTGTTGTCCCGGTAACCAGTCCTGAAAAATCCCTTTGATGTTTCACCCAGCTCATTCTCTCCACGTTTCCTTTGTTCTCTAGATTCACACTGAGCTCTCTCCCTCTCTCTCCCTCCCTCTCTCTCTCTCCCTCTCTCTCTCTCCGCCTGTCTCTCTATCTCCTGCTCTCTCTCTCAATCCCCCCCTGTCTCTCACTCTCTCTATCCCCCCTCTCTCTCCCTCTATATCCCCTCTGTCTCTCTCCCTCTACATGGCCCTCTCCCTTCCTCAATCTCTCTCAGCCCCTCTCAATCCCTCTCTCTATCCCTCTCCCACTATCCCCCCATCTCTCGCCCTCTCTCTATCCCCCTCTCCCCTCCTCTCTTTTTCTATCCCCCTCCCCTCCTCTCTCTCCATCCCCCTCTCCTTTCCTTTCTCTAACTCTCTATCCCCCCTCTTTCTCCAGAGATCATCGTGTATCTCACTGTCTCTCTTCTCTTTCACTGGTCTGCCAGCATAATTATGTAGAAGAGCAGTTTGATCAGCATAATCATGTGTAAGAGCAGATTGATCAGCAAATCATGTCTAAGAGCAGTTTGGTCAGCACAATCATGTATAAGTGCAGTTTGATCAGTATAAACATGTATAGATGCAATTTGATCAGCATAATCATGTATAAGTGCATTTTGATCAGCATAATCATGTGTAAGTGCAGTTTGATCAGCATTAACATCTGTAAGTGCAGTTCGATCAGCATTAACATGTATAAGTGCAGTTTGATCAGCATTAACATGTATAAGTGCAGTTTGATCAGCATTAACATGTATAAGTGCAGTTTGATCAGCATAACCATGTATAAGTGCGGTTTGACCAGAATAATCATGTATGAGTGCAGTTTGATCAGCATTAACATGTATAAGTGCAGTTTGATCAGCACAATCAGGTATAAAAGCAGTTTGATCAGCAAAACCATGTATAAGTGCAGTGTCATTAGCAAAACCATGTAGAAGTGCATTTTGATCAGCATAATCATGTATAAGTGCATTTTGATCAGCATAATCATGTGTAAGTGCAGTTTGATCAGCATTAACATCTGTAAGTGCAGTTCGATCAGCATTAACATGTATAAGTGCAGTTTGATCAGCATTAACATGTATAAGTGCAGTTTGATCAGCATTAACATGTATAAGTGCAGTTTGATCAGCATAACCATGTATAAGTGCGGTTTGACCAGAATAATCATGTATGAGTGCAGTTTGATCAGCATTAACATGTATAAGTGCAGTTTGATCAGCACAATCAGGTATAAAAGCAGTTTGATCAGCATAACCATGTATAAGTGCAGTGTCATTAGCAAAACCATGTAGAAGTGCATTTTGATCAGCATAAACATGTGTAAGTGCAGTTTGATCAGCATTAACATCTGTAAGTGCAGTTTGATCAGCATTAACATGTATAAGTGCAGTTTGATCAGCATAAACATGTATAAGTGCGGTTTGATCAGAATAATCATGTATGAGTGCAGTTTGATCAGCATTAACATGTATGAGTGCAGTTTGATCAGCATTAACATGTATAAGTGCAGTTTGATCAGGATAATCAGGTATAAAAGCAGTTGGATCAGCATAACCATGTTTAAGTGCAGTGTCATTAGCAAAACCATGTAGAAGTGCATTTTGATCAGCATAATCATGTGTAAGTGCAGTTTGATCAGCATTAACATGTACAAGTGCAGTTTGATTAGCATTAACATGTATAAGTGCAGTTTGATCGACATGACCATATATACGTGCGGTTTGATCAGCATAATCATGTATAAGTGCAATTTGATCGGCATAAACATGTATACGTGCGGTTTGATCAGCACAATCATGTATAAGCGCAGTTTGGTCAGTATAAACATGTATAGATGCAATTTGATGAGCATAATCATGTATAAGTGCAGTTTCATGAGCAAAATCATGTATGAGTGCAGTTTGATCAGCATTAACATGTATAAGTGCAGTTTGATCAGCATAATCAGATATAAAAGCAGTTTGATCAGCATAACCATGTATAAGTGCAGTGTCATGAGCAAAACCATGTAGAAGTGCATTTTGATCAGCATAATCATGTGTAAGTGTAGTTTGATCAGCATTAACATCTGTAAGTGCAGTTTGATCAGCATGAACATGTATACGTGCAGTTTGATCAGCATAACCATGTATAAGTACAGTTTGATCAGAATAATCATGTATGAGTGCAGTTTGATCAGCATTAACATGTATAAGTGCAGTTTGATCAGCATAATCAGGTATAAAAGCAGTTTGATCTGCATAACCATGTATAAGTGCAGTGTCATTAGCAAAACCATGTAGAAGTGCATTTTGATCAGCATAATCATGTGTAAGTGCAGTTTGATCGGCATTAACATGTATAAGTGCAGTTTGATTAGCATTAACATGTAAAAGTGCAGTTTGATCGGCATGACCACGTATACGTGCGGTTTGATCAGCATAATCATGTATAAGTGCAATTTGATTGGCATAACCATGTATACGTGCGGTTTGATGAGCATAATCATGTATAAGTGCAGTTTGATGAGCAAAATCAAGTATAAGTGCAGTTTGATCAGCATAATCATGTATAAGTGCACTTTGATCAGCATAATGATGTATAAGTGCAGTTTGATCAGCAAAATCATGTATAAGTGCAGTTTGATCAGCATAATCATGTATAAGTGCACTTTGATCAGCATAATGATGTATAAGTGTAAATTGATCAGCATTAACATGTATAAGTGCAGTTTGATCAGCATAACCATGTATAAGTGCGGTTTGATCAGAATAATCATGTATGAGTGCAGTTTGATCAGCATAACCATATATAAGTGCAGTTTGATCAGCAAAATCATGTGAAAGTGCAGTTTGATCAGCATAACGATGTATAAGTGCAGTTTAAAAAGGATAATGATGTATAAGTGCAGTGTCATTCGCAAAATCATATATAAGTGCATTTTGATCAGCATAATCATGTATAAGTGCATTTTGATCAGCATAATCATGTATAAGGGCAGTGTCATTAGCAAAACCATGTAGAAGTGCATTTTAATCAGCAAAATCTTGTGTAAGTGCAGTTTGATCAGTATAAACATGTATAGATGCAATTTCATCAGCATGATAATGAATAATGGTAGTTTTATCAGCATAATCCCGTATAGCTGCAGAGTAATCAGCATAATCATGTATAAGTGCAGTTTGATCAGCATAACCATGTATATGTGGATTTTGATCAGCAAAATCATGCATAAGTGCAGTTTGATCAGCAAAATCATGAATAAGTGCAGTTTGATCAGCATAACTATATTTAAGTGCAGTTTGATCAGCAAAATCATGTATAAGAGCAGTTTGATCAGCATAATCATGTAAAAGAGCAGTTTGATCAGCAAAATAATGTATAAATGCAGTTAAATCAGCATAATCATGTATAAGTGCATTTTGATCAGCATAATCATGTAAAAGAGCAGTTTGATCAGCAAAATAATGTCTAAGTGCAGTTTGATCAGCAAAATCATGTATAAGGGCAGATTGATCAGTATAATCAGGTAAAAAAGCAGTTTCATCAGCAAAATCATATATAAGTGCATTTTGATCAGCATAATCCTGTTTAAATGCAGTTTGATCAGCAAAATCATGAATAAGTGCAGTTTGATCAGCATAACTATATTTAAGTGCAGTTTGATCAGCAAAATCATGTATAAGAGCAGTTTGATCAGCATAATCATGTAAAAGAGCAGTTTGATCAGCAAAATAATGTATAAATGCAGTTAAATCAGCATAATCATGTATAAGTGCATTTTGATCAGCATAATCATGTAAAAGAGCAGTTTGATCAGCAAAATAATGTCTAAGTGCAGTTTGATCAGCAAAATCATGTATAAGGGCAGTTTGATCAGTATAATCATGTAAAAAAGCAGTTTGATCAGCAAAATCATGTAAAAGAGCAGTTTGATCAGCGAAGTAATGTATAAATGCAGTTTGATCAGCATAATCATGTAAAAGAGCAGTTCGATCAGCTAAGTAATGTATAAATGCAGTTAAATCAGCATTATCATGCATAAGTGCATTTTGATCAGCGTTATCATGTATAAGTGCATTTTGATCAGCATAACCATATATAAGTGCAGTTTGATCATCAAAATCATGTATAAGTGCAATTTGATCAGCATAACTATGTTTAAGTGTATTATGATCAGCAAAATCAATCAAAAGTGTATTTTTATCAGCATAACAATGCATAAGTGCATTTTGATCAGCATAAGGCTGTTTAATTGCAGTTTGATCAGCAAAATCATGTCTTAGTGCAGTTTGAACAGCAAAATCATGTATAAGTGCATTTTGATCAGCATAACCATATATCAGTGCAGTTTCATCAGCAAAATCATGTATAAGTGCAGTTTGATCAGCATAACCATGTATGAGTGTATTTTGATCAGCAAAATCAATCAAAAGTGTAGTTTTATCGGCATTACAATGCATAAGTGCATTTTGATCAGCATAATCCTGTTTAATTGCAGTTTGATCAGCAAAATCATTTCTAAGTGCAGTTTGATCAGCAAAATCATGTATAAGAGCAGTTTGATCAGCATAATCATGAATATGTGCAGTTTTATCAGCATAATCATGTATAAGTGCAGTTTGATCAGTATACTCATGTATCAGTGCAGATTGACCAGCATAATCATGTATAATTGCAGTATGATCAGCAGAATCATGTATAAGAGCAGTTTGATCAGCAAAATCATGTATAAGTGCAGTTTGACGAGCAAAATCATGTATAAGCGCAGTTTGATCAGCATAATCATGTATAAGAGCAGGTTGATCTGCAAAATCATGTCTAAGAGCAGTTTGATCAACATCATCAAGTATGAGTGCATTTTGAGCAGCATAATCAAGTAAAAGAGCAGTTAGATCAGCATAATAATGTAAAAGAGCAGTTTGATGAGCAAAATCATGTATAAGTGCAGTTTGATCAGCATAATCATGTATTAATGCGATTTGACCAGCAAAATCATGTATAAGAGCACTTTGATCAACATCATCAAGTAAAAGTGCTGATTGATCAGCATAATCATGTATAAGAGCAGTTTGATCAGAATTATCATGTATAAGTGCATTTTGAGCAGCATAATCAAGGAAAAGAGCAGTTTGATCAGCATAATAATGTAAAAGACCAGTTTGATCAGCAAAATCATGTATAAGTGCAGTTTGATCAGCATAATCATGTATAAATGCGGTTTGATCAACATAATCATGAATAAGTGCATTTTGATCAGCATAACCACATATAAGTGCAGTTTGATCAGCAAAATCATGTATAAGTGCATTGTGATCAGCATAATCATGTATAAGTACAGATTGATCAGCAAAATCATGTATAATTGCAGTGTGATCAGCAAAACAATTAATATGAGCAGTTTGATCAGCAAAATCATGTATAAGTGCATTTTGATCAGCATAACTATATTTAAGGGCAGTTTATCAGCAAAATCATGTATAAGAGCAGTTTGATCAACATTATCAAGTATAAGTGCAGATTGATCAGCATAATCATGTATAAGAGCTGTTTGATCAGCATTAACATGTATAAGTGCATTTTGAGCAAGATAATCAAGTTAAAGAGCAGTTTGATCAGCATAATAATGTAAAAGAGCAGCTTGATGAGCATAATCATGTATAAGTGCAGTTTGATCAGCAAAATCATGTATAAGTGCAGTTTAATCAGCAAAATCATGTATAAGAGCAGTTTGATCAGCATAATCATGTAAAAGAGCAGTTTGATCAGCAAAATAATGTATAAATACAGTTAAATCAGCATAATCATGCATAAGTGCATTTTGATCAGTGTTATCATGTATAAGTGCATTTTGATCAGCATAACCATATATAAGTGCATTTTGATCAGCATAATCATGTAAAAGAGCAGTTTGATCAGCAAAATAATGTTTAAATGCAGTTTGATCAGTAAAATAATGTATAAGAGCAGTTTGATCAGCATAATCATGTAAAAGAGCAGTTAGATCAGCAAAATCATGTAAAAGAGCAGTTTGATCAGCAAAGTAATGTATAAATGCAGTTAAATCAGTATTATCATGCATAAGTGCATTTTGATCAGCGTTATCGTGTATAAGTGCATTTTGATCAGCATAACCATATATAAGTGCAGTTTGATCATCAAAATCATGTATAAGTGCAATATGATCAGCATAACTATGTTTAAGTGTAAAAATCAGCAAATCAATCAAAAGGGTATTTTTATCAGCATAACAATGCATAAGTGCATTTGATCAGCAAAATCAATCAAAAGTGTATTTTTATCAGCATAACAATGCATAAGTGCATTTTGATCAGCATAATGCTGTTTAATTGCAGTTTGATCAGCAAAATCATGTCTAAGTGCAGTTTGAACAGCAAAATCATGTATAAGTGCATTTTGATCAGCATAACCATATATCAGTGCAGTTTCATCAGCTAAATCATGTATAAGTGCAGTTCGATCAGCATAACCATGTATAAGTGTATTTTGATCAGCAAGATCAATCAAAAGTGTAGTTTTATCAGCATAACAATGCATAAGTGCATTTTGATCAGCATAATCCTGTTTAATTGCAGTTTGATCAGCAAAATCATTTCTAAGTGCAGTTTGATCAGCAAAATCATGTATACGAGCAGTTTGATCAGCATAATCATGTAAAAGAGCAGTTTGATCAGCAAAATAATGTATAAATGCAGTTAAATCAGCAAAATCATGTATAAATGCATTTTGATCAGCATAACCATAAAACAGTGCAGTTTCATCAGCAAAATCATATATAAGGGCAGTTTTATCAGCATAACCATGTATAAGTGCAGTTTGATCAGCATAATCATGAATATGTGCAGTTTTATCAGCATAATCATGTATAAGTGCAGTTTGATCAGTATACTCATGTATAAGTGCAGATTGACCAGCATAATCATGTATAATTGCAGTATGATCAGCAAAATCATGTATAAGAGCAGTTTGATCAGCAAAATCATGTATAAGTGCATTTTGATCAGCATAATCATGTATAAGAGCAGTTTGATCAACATCATCAAGTATAATTGCAGATTGATCAGCATAATCATGTATAAGAGCAGTTTGATCAGCATTATCATGTATAAGTGCATTTTGAGCAGCATAATCAAGTAAAAGAGCAGTTAGATCATTTTAATAATGTAAAAGAGCAGTTTGATGAGCAATATAATGTATAAGTGCAGTTTGATCAGCATAATAATGTATAAATGCGGTTTGATCAGCAAAATCATGTATAAGAGCAGTTTGATCAACATCATCAAGTATAAGTGCAGATTGATCAGCATAATCATGTTTAAGAGCAGTTTGATCAGCATTATCATGTATAAGTGCATTTTGAGCAGCAAAATCAAGGAAAGGAGCAGTTTGATCAGCATAATAATGTAAAACACCAGTTTGATGAGCAAAATCATGTATAAGTGCAGTTTGATCAGCATAATCATGTATAAATGCGGTTTGATCAACATAATCATGAATAAGTACATTTTGATCAGCATAACCACATATAAGTGCAGATTGATCAGCATAATCATGTATAAGTGCATTGTGATCAGCATAATCAAGTAAAAGAGCAGTTTGATCAGCATAATAATGTAAAAGAGCAGTTTGATGAGGAAAATCATTAATAGGAGCAGTTTAATCAGCAAAATCGTATAAATGTAGTTTGATCAGCATAATCATGTATAAGTGCATTTTGATCTGCATAACTATATTTAAGTGCAGTTTGATCAGCAAAATCATGTATTAGAGCAGTTTGATCAACATCATCAAGTATAAGTGCTGATTGATCAGCATATTCATGTATAAGAGAAGTTTGATCAGCATTATCATGTATAAGTGCATTTTGAGCAGCATAATCAAGTAAAAGAGCAGTTCGATCAGCATAATAATGTAAAAGAGCAGTTTGATGAGCAAAATCATGTATAAGAGCAGTGTGATCAGCATAATCATGTATAAATGCGGTTTGATCAACATAATCATGAATAAGTGCATTTTGATCAGCATAACCACATATAAGTGCAGTTTGATCGGCAAAATCATGTATAAGTGCATTGTGATCAGCATAATCATGTATTCGTGCAGATTGATCAGCATAATCATGTATAATTGCAGTGTGATCAGGAAAACCATGAATATGAGCGGTTTCATCAGCAAAATCATGTATAAGAGCAGTTTGATCAGCAAAATCATATATAAGAGCAGTTTGATCAACATCATCAAGTATAAGTGCAGATTGATCAGCATATTCATGTATAAGAGCAGTTTTATAAGCATTATCATGTATACGTGCATTTTGAGCAGCATAATCAAGTGAAAGAAAAGTTTGATCAGCATAATAATGTAAAGAGCAGTTTGATGAGCAAAATTATGTATAAGTGCAGTTTGATCAGCATAATCATGTATAAATGCGGTTTGATTAGCAAAATCATGTTTAAGAGCAGTTCGATCAGGACAATCATGTATAAGTGCAGTTTGATCAGCATGACCATGTGTAACTGGATTTTGATCAGCAAAATCAATCATTAGTGTAGTTTTATCAGCATAACAATGCATAAGTGCATTTTGATCAGCATAATCCTGTTTAAGTGCAATTTGATCAGCAAAATCGTGAATATGTGCAGTTTTATCAGCATAATAATGTATAAGTGCAGTTTCATCATCATACTCATGTATAAGTGCAGATTGATCTGCATTATCATGTATAAGAGCAGTTTGATCAGCAAAATCATGTATAAGTGCAGTTTGATCAGCAAAATCATGTATAAGTGCAGTTTGATCAGAATAATCATGTATAAAAGCAGTTTGATCAGAAAAATCATGAATAAGAGCAGTTTGATCAACATCATCATGTAAAAGTGCAGTTTGATCAGCATAATCATGTATAAGAGCAGTTTGATCTGCATAATCATGTATAAGTGCATTTTCATTAGCATAATCAAGTATAAGTGCAGTTTGGCCAGCATAATCATGTATAAGAGCGGTTTGATCAGCATCATCATGCAAAAGAGCAGTTTGATCAGCAAAATCATGTATAAATGCAGTTTGATCAGCATAATCATGTATAAGTGCAATTTGATCAGCATAATCATATAAGTGCAGTTTAATGTGCAAAATCATGCATAAGTGCATTATGATCAGCATAATCATGTATAAGTGCAGATTGATCAGCATAATCATGTATAATTGCAGTGTGATCAGCAAAACCATGAATATGAGCAGTTTGATCAGCATAATCATGTATAAGAGCAGTTTGATCAGCATAATCAAGTATAAGAGCATTTTGATCAAAATAATCATGCATAAGTGCATTTTGATCAGCATAATCATTTATAAGTGCGGTGTGATCAGGATCATCATGTTTAAATGCAGTTTGATCAGCATAATCATGTATAAGTGCATTTTGACTAGCATCATCATTTATAAGTGCGGTTTGCTCAGCATAATCAAGCATAACTGCATTTTCATAAGCATAATCATGTATAAGAAAAGTTTGATCAGCAAAATCATGTAGAAGTGCATTTTGATCAGCATAATCAAGTATAAGAGCATTTTGATCAAAATAATCATGCATTAGTGCATTTTGATCAGCATAATCATTTATAAGTGCGGTGTGATCAGGATCATCATGTTTAAATGCAGTTTGATCAGCATAATCATGTATAAGTGCATTTTGACCAGCATCATCATTTATAAGTGCGGTTTGCTCAGCATAATTAAGCATAAGTGAAGTTTGATCAGCATAATCATGGATAAGTGCAGTTTGATCAGCAAAATCATGAATAATTGCATTTTGATCAGCATAATCATGCTTAAGTGCATTTTTATCAGCATAATCATTCATAAGTGCAGTTTGATCAGCATTATAATGTATAAGTGCAGTTTGATCAGCAAAATCATGTATAATTGCAGTGTGATCAGCAAAACCATGAACATGAGCAGTTTGATCAGCATAATCATGTCTAAGAGCAGTTTGATAAGCAAAATCATGTATAAGAGCAGTCTGATCAGCATAATCATGTAAAAGAGCAGTTTGATCAGAAAAAATCATGTATAAATGCAGTTTGATCAACATAATCATGAATAAGTGCATTTTGATCAGCATAACCACATATAAGTGCAGTTTGATCAGCAAAATCATGTATAAGTATATTGTGATCAGCATAATCATGTATAAGAGCAGTTTGATCAGCAAAATCACGTATAAGAGCAGTTTGATCAGCATAGTCATGTAAAGGAGCAGTTTGATCAGCAAAATTATGTATAAATGCAGTTTGATCAGCATAATCATGTATAAGTGCATTTTGATCAGCATAACCATATTTAAGTGCAGTTTGATCAGCAAAATCATGTATAAGAGCAGTCTGATCAACATCATCAAGTATAAGTGCAGATTGATTAGCATAATCATGTATAAGAGCAGTTTGATCAGCATTATCATGTATAAGTGCATTTTGAGCAGCATAATCAAGTAAAAGAGCAGGTTGATCAGCACAATAATGTAAAAGAGCAGTTTGATGAGCAAAATCATGTATAAGTGCAGTTTGATCAGCAAAATCATGTATGAGTGCGGTTTGATCATCACCATCATGAAAAAAAGCAGTTTGATCAGCAAGATCATGTATAAGTGCATTGTGATCAGCATAATCATGTATAGGAGCAGATTGATCAGCATAATCATGTATAATTGCAGTGTGATCAGCAAAACCATAAATATGAGCAGTTTGATCAGCAAAATCATGTATAGGAGCAGTTTGATCTGCAAAATCATGTATAAATGCAGTTTGATCAGCATTATCATGTATAAGTGCATTTTCATCAGCATAACCATATATAAGTGCAGATTGATCAGCAAAATCATGTATAAGTGCAGTTTGATCAGGACAATCATGTATAAGTGCAGTTTGATCAGCATAACCATGTATAAGTGTAGTTTGATCAGCAAAATCAATCACAAGTGTAGTTTTATCAGCAGAACAATGCTAAGGTGCATTTTGATCAGCAGAATCCTGTTTAAATGCAGTTTGATCAGCAAAATCATGTGTAAGTGCAGATTGATCAGCAAAATCATGTATAAGTGCATTTTGATCAGCATAATCCTGTTTAAATGCAGTTTGATCAGCAAAATCATGTCTACGTGCAGATTGATCAGAACAATCATGTATAAGCGCAGTTTGATCAGCAAAATCATGTATAAATGCAGTTTAATCAGCATAATCATGTATAAGTGCGTTTTGATCAGCATAACCATATATAAAAGCAGATTCATCGGCAATATCATGTATAAGAGCAGTTTGATGAGCAAAATCATGTATAAGTGCAGTCTGATGAGCAAAATCATGTATAAGTGCAGTTTGATCAGGACAATCATGTATAAGTGCAGTTTGATCAGCATAACCATGTAAAAAGGGATTTTGAACAGCAAAATCAATCATCAGTGTAGTTTTATCAGCATAACAATGCATAAGTGCATTTTGATCAGCATAATCCTGTTTAAATGCAGTTTGATCAGCAAAATCATGTCTAAGTGCAGATTGATCAGCAAAATCATGTAAAAGAGCAGTTTGATCAGCAAAATCATGTATAAATGCATTTTCATCAGCATAATCATGTATAAGTGCATTGTGATCAGCATAACCATATATAAAAGCAGATTCATCAGCAAAATCATATATAAGTGCAGTTTTATCAGCATAACCATGTATAAGTGCAGTTTAATCAGCAAAATCATGAATATGTGCAGTTTTATCAGCATAATAATGTATAAGTGCAGTTTGATCAGCATACTCATGTTTTAGTGCAGATTGATCAGCAAAATCATGTATGATTGCAGTATGATCAGCAAAATCATGTATAAGAGCAGTTTGATGAGCAAAATCGTGTATCAGTGCAGTTTGATCAGCTTAATCATGTATAAGAGCAGTTTGATCAGCAAAATCATGTATAAGAGCAGTTTGATCAACATCATCATGTATAAGTGCAGTTTAATCAGCATAATCATGTATAAGAGCGGTTTGATCCGCATTATCATGTATAAGTGCATTTTGAGCAGCATAATCAAATAAAAGAGCAGTTTGATCAGCATAATAATGTAAAAGAGCAGTTTGATGAGCAAAATTATGTATAAGTGCATTTTGACCAGCATAATCATGAATAAGTGCGGTTTGATCAGAATCATCATGTAAAAGAGCAGTTTGATCAGCAAAGTCATGTATAAATGCAGTTTGATCAGCATTATCATGTATAAGTGCATTTTGAGCAGCATAATCAACTGAAAGAACAGTTTGATCAGCATAATAATGTAAAGAGCAGTTTGATGAGCAAAATCATGTATAAGTGCAGTTTGATCAGCAAAATCATGTATAAATGCAGTTTGATCAGCAAAATCATGTATAAGAGCAGTTCGATCAGGACAATCATGTATAAGTGCAGTTTGATCAGCATGACCATGTGTAACTGGATTTTGATCAGCAAAATCAATCATAAGTGTAGTTTTATCAGCATAACAATGCATAAGTGCATTTTGATCAGCATAATCCTGTTTAAGTGCAATTTGATCAGCAAAATCATGAATATGTGCAGTTTTATCAGCATAATAATGTATAAGTGCAGTTTCATCATCATACTCATGTATAAGTGCAGATTGATCAGCATTATCATGTATAATTGCAGTATGATCAGCAAAATCATGTATAAGAGCAGTTTGATGAGCAAAATCATGCATCAGTGCAGTTTGATCAGCATAATCATGTTTAAGAGCAGTTTGATCAGAAAAATCATGTATAAGAGCAGTTTGATCAACATCATCATGTAAAAGTGCATTTTGAGCAGCATTATCATGTATAAGAGCAGTTTGATTAGCATTATCAAGCATAAGTGCATTTTCATTAGCATAATCATGTATAAGTGCAGTTTGACCAGCATAATCATGTATAAGAGCGGTTTGATCAGCATCATCATGCAAAAGAGCAGTTTGATCAGCAAAATCATGTATAAATGCAGTTTGATCAGCATAATCATGTATAAGTGCATTTTGATCAGCATAACCATATATAAGTGCAGTTTGATGTGCAAAATCATGCATAAGTGCATTGTGATCAGCATAATCATGTATAAGTGCAGATTGATCAGCATAATCATGTATAATTTCAGTGTGATCAGCAAAACCATGAATATGAGCAGTTTGATCAGCATAATCATGTATAAGAGCAGTTTGATCAGCATAATAATGTATAAGTGCATTTTGATCAGCATAATCAAGTATAAGAGCATTTTGATCAAAATAATCATGCATAAGTGCATTTTGATCAGCATAATCATTTATAAGTGCGGTGTGATCAGGATCATCATGTTTAAATGCAGTTTGATCAGCATAATCATGTATAAGTGCATTTTGACTAGCATCATCATTTATAAGTGCGGTTTGCTCAGCATAATCAAGCATAACTGCATTTTCATAAGCATAATCATGTATAAGAAAAGTTTGATCAGCAAAATCATGTAGAAGTGCATTTTGATCAGCATAATCAAGTATCAGAGCATTTTGATCAAAATAATCATGCATTAGTGCATTTTGATCAGCATAATCATTTATAAGTGCGGTTTGATCAGGATCATCATGTTTAAATGCAGTTTGATCAGCATAATCATGTATAAGTGCATTTTGACCAGCATCATCATTTATAAGTGCGGTTTGCTCAGCATAATTAAGCATAAGTGAAGTTTGATCAGCATAATCATGGATAAGTGCAGTTTGATCAGCAAAATCATGAATAATTGCATTTTGATCAGCATAATCATGCTTAAGTGCATTTTTATCAGCATAATCATTCATAAGTGCAGTTTGATCAGCATAATAATGTATAAGTGCAGTTTGATCAGCAAAATCATGTATAATTGCAGTGTGATCAGCAAAACCATGAATATGAGCAGTTTGATCAGCATAATCATGTATAAGAGCAGTTTGATAGGCAAAATCATGTATAAGAGCAGTTTGATCAGCATAATCATGTAAAAGAGCAGTTTGATCAGCAAAATCATGTATAAATGCAGTTTGATCAACATAATCATGAATAAGTGCATTTTGATCAGCATAACCACATATAAGTGCAGTTTGATCAGCAAAATCATGTATAAGTACATTGTGATCAGTATAATCATGTATAAGAGCAGTTTGATCAGCATAGTCATGTATAAGAGCAGTTTGATCAGCATAGTCATGTAAAGGAGCAGTTTGATCAGCACAATCATGTATAAGAGCAGTTTGATCAGCATAGTCATGTATAAGTGCATTTTGATCAGCATAACCATATTTAAGAGCAGTTTGATCAGCAAAATCATGTATAAGAGCAGTCTGATCAACATCATCAAGTATAAGTGCAGATTGATCAGCATAATTATGTATAAGAGCAGTTTGATCAGCATTATCATGTATAAGTGCATTTTGAGCAGCATAATCAAGTAAAAGAGCAGTTTGATCAGCATAATAATGTAAAAGAGCAGTTTGATGAGCAAAATCATGTATAAGTGCAGTTTGATCAGCAAAATCATGTATGAGTGCGGTTTGATCATCATCATCATGTAAAAAAGCAGTTTGATCAGCAAAATCATGTATAAGTGCATTGTGATCAGCATAATCATGTATAGGAGCAGATTGATCAGCATAATCATGTATAATTGCAGTGTTATCAGAAAAACCATAGATATGGGCAGTTTGATCAGCAAAATCATGTATAGGAGCAGTTTGATCTGCAAAATCATGTATAAATGCAGTTTGATCAGCAAAATCATGTACAAGTGCATTTTCATCAGCGTAACCATATATAAGTGCAGATTGATCAGCAAAATCATGTACAAGTGCAGTTTGATCAGGACAATCATGTATAAGTGCAGTTTGATCAGCATAACCATGTATAAGTGTAGTTTGATCATCAAAATCAATCACAAGTGTAGTTTTATCAGCATAACAATGCTTAAGTGCATTTTGATCAGCAGAATCCTGTTTAAATGCAGTTTGATCAGCAAAATCATGTCTAAGTGCAGATTGATCAGCAAAATCATGTATAAGTGCATTTTGATCAGCATAATCCAGTTTAAATGCAGTTTGATCAGCAAAATCATGTCTACGTGCAGATTGATCAGAACAATCATGTATAAAAGCAGTTTGATCAGCAAAATCATGTATAAATGCAGTTTAATCAGCATAATCATGTATAAGTGCGTTTTGATCAGCATAACCATATATAAAAGCAGATTCATCAGCAAAATCATGTATAAGAGCAGGTTGATGAGCAAAATCATGTATAAGTGCAGTCTGATGAGCAAAATCATGTATAAGTGCAGTTTGATCAGGACAATCATGCAGAAGTGCAGTTTGATCAGCATAACCATGTATAAAGGGATTTTGAACAGCAACATCAATCATCAGTGTAGTTTTATCAGCATAACAATGCATAAGTGCATTTTGATCAGCATAATCCTGTTTAAATGCAGTTTGATCAGCCAAATCATGTCTAAGTGTAGATTGATCAGCAAAATCATGTATAAGAGCAGTTTGATCAGAAAAATCATGTATAAATGCAGTTTAATCAGCATAATCATGTATAAGTGCATTTTGATCAGCATAACCATATATAAAAGCAGTTTCATCAGCAAAATCATATATAAGTGCAGTTTAATCAGCATAACCATGTATAAGTGCAATTTGATCAGCAAAATCATGAATATGTGCAGTTTTATCAGCATAATAATGTATAAGTGCAGTTTGATCAGCATACTCATGTTTTAGTGCAGATTGATCAGCAAAATCATGTATGATTGCAGTATGATCAGCAAAATCATGTATAAGAGCAGTTTGATGAGCAAAATCGTGTATCAGTGCAGTTTGATCAGCATAATCATGTATAAAAGCAGTTTGATCAGCAAAATCATGTATAAGAGCAGTTTGATCAACATCATCATGTATAAGTGCAGTTTAATCAGCATAATCATGTATAAGAGCGGTTTGATCCGCATTATCATGTATAAGTGCATTTTGAGCAGCATAATCAAATAAAAGAGCAGTTTGATCAGCATAATAATGTAAAAGAGCAGTTTGATGAGCAAAATTATGTATAAGTGCATTTTGACCAGCATAATCATGAATAAGTGCGGTTTGATCAGAATCATCATGTAAAAGAGCAGTTTGATCAGCAAAGTCATGTATAAATGCAGTTTGATCAGCATTATCATGTATAAGTGCATTTTGAGCAGCATAATCAACTGAAAGAACAGTTTGATCAGCATAATAATGTAAAGAGCAGTTTGATGAGCAAAATCATGTATAAGTGCAGTTTGATCAGCAAAATCATGTATAAGTGCAGTTTGATCAGCAAAATCATGTATAAATGCAGTTTGATCAGCAAAATCATGTATAAGAGCAGTTCGATCAGGACAATCATGTATAAGTGCAGTTTGATCAGCAAAATCAATCATAAGTGTAGTTTTATCAGCATAACAATGCATAAGTGCATTTTGATCAGCATAACCATGTATAAGTGCAATTTGATCAGCAAAATCATGAATATGTGCAGTTTTATCAGCATAATAATGTATAAGTGCACTTTGATCAGCATACTCATGTATAAGTGCAGATTGATCAGCATTATCATGTATAATTGCAGTATGATCAGCAAAATCATGTATAAGAGCAGTTTGATGAGCAAAATCATGCATCAGTGCAGTTTGATCAGCATAATCATGTATAAAAGCAGTTTGATCAGCATAATCATGTATAAGAGCAGTTTGATCTGCATAATGATGTATAAGAGCATTTTGAGCAGCATTATCATGTATAAGAGCAGTTTGATTAGCATTATCAAGCAAAAGTGCATTTTCATTAGCATAATTATGTATAAGTGCAGTTTGACGAGCATAATCATGTATAAGAGCGGTTTGATCAGCATCATCATGCAAAAGAGCAGTTTGATCAGCAAAATCATGTATAAATGCAGTTTGATCAGCATAATCATGTATAAGTGCATTTTGATCAGCATAATCGTATATAAGTGCAGTTTGATGTGCAAAATCATGCATAAGTGCATTGTGATCAGCATAATCATGTATAAGTGCAGATTGATCAGCATAATCATGTATAATTGCAGTGTGATCAGCAAAACCATGAATATGAGCAGTTTGATTAGCATAATCATGTATAAGAGCAGTTTGATCAGCATAATAATGTATAAGAGCAGTTTGATCAGCATAATAATGTATAAGAGCAGTTTGATTAGCATAATCAAGCATAACTGCATTTTCATAAGCATAATCATGTATAAGTGCGGTGTGATCAGGATCATCATGTTTAAATGCAGTTTGATCAGCATAATCATGTATAAGAGCAGTTTGATCAGCATAATAATGTATAAGAGCAGTTTGATTAGCATAATCAAGCATAACTGCATTTTCATAAGCATAATCATGTATAAGAAAAGTTTGATCAGCAAAATAATGTAGAAGTGCATTTTGATCAGCATAATCAAGTATAAGAGCATTTTGATCAAAATAATCATGCATAAGTGCATTTTGATCAGCATAATCATTTATAAGTGCGGTTTGATCAGGATCATCATGTTTAAATGCAGTTTGATCAGCATAATCATGTATAAGTGCATTTTGACCAGCATCATCATTTATAAGTGCGGTTTGCTTAGCTTAATCAAGCATAAGTGAAGTTTGATCAGCATAATCATGTATAAGTGCAGTTTGATCAGCAAAATCATGAATAATTGCATTTTGATCAGCATAATCATGCTTAAGTGCATTTTTATCAGCATAATCATTCATAAGTGCAGTTTGATCAGCATAATAATGTATAAGTGCAGTTTGATCAGCAAAATCATGTATAATTGCAGTGTGATCAGCAAAACCATGAATATGAGCAGTTTGATCAGCATAATCATGTGTAAGAGCAGTTTGATAAGCAAAATCATGTATAAGAGCAGTGTGATCAGCATAATCATGTAAAAGAGCAGTTTGATCAGAAAAAATCATGTATAAATGCAGTTTGATCAACATAATCATGAATAAGTGCATTTTGATCAGCATAACCACATATAAGTGCAGTTTGATCAGCAAAATCATGTATAAGTATATTGTGATCAGCATAATCATGTATAAGAGCAGTTTGATCAGCAAAATCATGTATAAGAGCAGTTTGATCAGCATAGTCATGTAAAGGAGCAGTTTGATCAGCAAAATTATGTATAAATGCAGTTTGATCAGCATAATCATGTATAAGTGCATTTTGATCAGCATAACCATATTTAAGTGCAGTTTGATCAGCAAAATCATGTATAAGAGCAGTCTGATCAACATCATCAAGTATAAGTGCAGATTGATTAGCATAATCATGTATAAGAGCAGTTTGATCAGCATTATCATGTATAAGTGCATTTTGAGCAGCATAATCAAGTAAAAGAGCAGGTTGATCAGCACAATAATGTAAAAGAGCAGTTTGATGAGCAAAATCATGTATAAGTGCAGTTTGATCAGCAAAATCATGTATGAGTGCGGTTTCATCATCATCATCATGAAAAAAAGCAGTTTGATCAGCAAGATCATGTATAAGTGCATTGTGATCAGCATAATCATGTATAGGAGCAGATTGATCAGCATAATCATGTATAATTGCAGTGTGATCAGCAAAACCATAAATATGAGCAGTTTGATCAGCAAAATCATGTATAGGAGCAGTTTGATCTGCAAAATCATGTATAAATGCAGTTTGATCAGCATTATCATGTATAAGTGCATTTTCATCAGCATAACCATATATAAGTGCAGATTGATCAGCAAAATCATGTATAAGTGCAGTTTGATCAGGACAATCATGTATAAGTGCAGTTTGATCAGCATAACCATGTATAAGTGTAGTTTGATCAGCAAAATCAATCACAAGTGTAGTTTTATCAGCAGAACAATGCTAAAGTGCATTTTGATCAGCAGAATCCTGTTTAAATGCAGTTTGATCAGCAAAATCATGTGTAAGTGCAGATTGATCAGCAAAATCATGTATAAGTGCATTTTGATCAGCATAATCCTGTTTAAATGCAGTTTGATCAGCAAAATCATGTCTACGTGCAGATTGATCAGAACAATCATGTATAAGCGCAGTTTGATCAGCAAAATCATGTATAAATGCAGTTTAATCAGCATAATCATGTATAAGTGCGTTTTGATCAGCATAACCATATATAAAAGCAGATTCATCGGCAATATCATGTATAAGAGCAGTTTGATGAGCAAAATCATGTATAAGTGCAGTCTGATGAGCAAAATCATGTATAAGTGCAGTTTGATCAGGACAATCATGTATAAGTGCAGTTTGATCAGCATAACCATGTAAAAAGGGATTTTGAACAGCAAAATCAATCATCAGTGTAGTTTTATCAGCATAACAATGCATAAGTGCATTTTGATCAGCATAATCCTGTTTAAATGCAGTTTGATCAGCAAAATCATGTCTAAGTGCAGATTGATCAGCAAAATCATGTAAAAGAGCAGTTTTATCAGCAAAATCATGTATAAATGCATTTTCATCAGCATAATCTTGTATAAGTGCATTGTGATCAGCATAACCATATATAAAAGCAGTTTCATTAGCAAAATCATATATAAGTGCAGTTTTATTAGCATAACCATGTATAAGTGCAGTTTAATCAGCAAAATCATGAATATGTGCAGTTTTATCAGCATAATAATGTATAAGTGCAGTTTGATCAGCATACTCATGTTTTAGTGCAGATTGATCAGCAAAATCATGTATAATTGCAGTATGATCAGCAAAATCATGTATAAGAGCAGTTTGATGAGCAAAATCATGTATCAGTGCAGTTTGATTAGCTTAGTCATGTATAAGAGCAGTTTGATCAGCAAAATCATGTTTAAGAGCAGTTTGATCAACATCATCATGTATAAGTGCAGTTTAATCAGCATAATCATGTATAAGAGCGGTTTGATCCGCATTATCATGTATAAGTGCAGTTTGATCAGCATAATCATGTATAAGAGCGGTTTGATCCGCATTATCATGTATAAGTGCAGTTTGATCAGCATAATCATGTATAAGTGCATTTTGACCAGCATAATCATGTATAAGTGCGCTTTGATCAGCATCATCATGTAAAAGAGCAGTTTGATGAGCAAAATCATGTATAAATGCAGTTTGATCAGCATAATCATGTATAAGTGAATTTTGATCAGCATAACCATATGTAAGTGCAGATTGATCAGCATAATCATGCATAATTGCAGTGTGATCAGCAAAACCATGAATATAAGCAGTTTGATCAGCATAATCGTGTTTAAGAGCAGTTTGATAAGCATAATCATGTATAAGAGCAGTTTGATTAGCATTATCAAGCATAAGTGCATTTTCATAAGCATAATCATGTATAAGTGCAGTTTGACCAGCATAATCATGTATAAGAGCGGTTTGATCAGCATCATCATGTAAAAGAGCAGTTTGATCAGCAAAATCATGTATAAATGCAGTTAGATCAGCATAATCATGTATTAGTGCATTTTGATCAGCATAACCTATATATTAGTGCAGTTTGATGTGCAAAATCATGTATAAGTGCATTGTGTTCAGCAGAATCATGTATAAGTGCAGATTGATCAGCATAATCATGTATAATTGCAGTGTGATCAGCAAAACCATGAATATGTGCAGATTGATCAGCATAGTCATGTATAAGAGCAGTTTGATCAGCATAATCATGTATAAGAGCGGTTTGATTAGCATAATCAAGCATAAGTGCATTTTCATCAGCATAACCATATATAAGTGCAGATTGATCAGCAAAATCATGTATAAGTGCAGTTTGATCAGGACAATCATGTATAAGTGCAGTTTGATCAGCATAACCATGTATAAGTGTAGTTTGATCAGCAAAATCAATCACAAGTGTAGTTTTATCAGCAGAACAATGCTAAAGTGCATTTTGATCAGCAGAATCCTGTTTAAATGCAGTTTGATCAGCAAAATCATGTGTAAGTGCAGATTGATCAGCAAAATCATGTATAAGTGCATTTTGATCAGCATAATCCTGTTTAAATGCAGTTTGATCAGCAAAATCATGTCTACGTGCAGATTGATCAGAACAATCATGTATAAGCGCAGTTTGATCAGCAAAATCATGTATAAATGCAGTTTAATCAGCATAATCATGTATAAGTGCGTTTTGATCAGCATAACCATATATAAAAGCAGATTCATCGGCAATATCATGTATAAGAGCAGTTTGATGAGCAAAATCATGTATAAGTGCAGTCTGATGAGCAAAATCATGTATAAGTGCAGTTTGATCAGGACAATCATGTATAAGTGCAGTTTGATCAGCATAACCATGTAAAAAGGGATTTTGAACAGCAAAATCAATCATCAGTGTAGTTTTATCAGCATAACAATGCATAAGTGCATTTTGATCAGCATAATCCTGTTTAAATGCAGTTTGATCAGCAAAATCATGTCTAAGTGCAGATTGATCAGCAAAATCATGTAAAAGAGCAGTTTGATCAGCAAAATCATGTATAAATGCATTTTCATCAGCATAATCATGTATAAGTGCATTGTGATCAGCATAACCATATATAAAAGCAGATTCATCAGCAAAATCATATATAAGTGCAGTTTTATCAGCATAACCATGTATAAGTGCAGTTTAATCAGCAAAATCATGAATATGTGCAGTTTTATCAGCATAATAATGTATAAGTGCAGTTTGATCAGCATAATCATGTATAAGAGCGGTTTGATTAGCATAATCAAGCATAAGTGCATTTTCATAAGCATAATCATGTATAAGTAAAGTTTGATCAGCAAAATCATGTAGAAGTGCATTTTGATCAGCATAATCATGTATAAGTGCATTTTGACCAGCATTATCATTTATAAGTACGGTTTGATCAGCATAATCAAGCATAAGTAAAGTTTGATCAGCATAATCATGTATAAGTGCAGTTTGATCAGCAAAATCATGTGTAATTGCATTTTGATCAGCATAATCATGCTTAAGTGCATTTTCATCAGCATAATTATTCATAAGTGCAGTTTGATCAGCATAATAAGGTATAAGTGCAGTTTGATCAGCAAAATCATGTATAAGTGCAGTTTGATCAGCAAAATCATGTATAAGTGCAGTTTTTTCAGCATAATCATGTATAAGAGCAGTTTGATCAGCATAATCATGTATAAGTGCAGTTTGATCAGCATTATCATGTATAAGAGCAGTTTGATCAGCATAATCAAGTATAAGTGCATTTTGACCAGTATAATCATGTATAAATGCAGTTCAATCAGCATAATCATGTATAAGTGCATTTTGATCAACATAATCATGTATAAGTGCAGTTTGATTAGCATAATCATGTATAAGTGCATTTTCATCAGCATAATCAAGTATAAGTGCATTTTCATCAGCATAATCAAGCATAAGTGCAGTTTGATCAACAGAATCATGTATAAGTGCAGATTGATCAGCAAAATCATGTATAAGAGCAGTTTGATCAGCATAATCATGTATAAGAGCTGTTTGATCAGCATAATCATGTATAAGAGCAGTTTGATCAGCGTAATCATGTATAAAAGCAGTTTGATCAGCATTATCATGTATAAGAGCAGTTTGATAAGCATAATATGTATAAGTGCAGTTTGATCAGCATAATCATGTATAAGTGCAGTTTGATAAGCATAATCATGTATAAGTGCAGTTTGATCAGCATAATCACATATAAGTGCATTTTGATCAGCATTATCATGTATAAGAGCAGTTTGATCAGCATAATCACGTAAAAGTGCATTTTGATCAGCAAAATCATGTATAAGTGCAGTTTGATTAGCAAAATCATGTATAAGAGCAGGTTGATCACTAAAGTCATATATAAGTGCAGTTCGATCAGCAAAATCATGTATAAGAGCAGGTTGATCAGTAACATCATGTATAAGTGCATTTTGATGAGCAAAATCATGTATAAGTGTAGTTTGATGAGCAAAATCATGTATAAGTGCAGTTTGATCAGCAAAATCCTGTATAAGAGCATGTTGATCAGTGAAATCATGTACAAAACCCAAAACCAGTGAAGTTGGCACATTATGTAAATCATAGATAAAAACAGAATACAATGATTTGCAAATCCTTTTCAACTTATACTCAGTTGAATACACTGCAAAGACAAGATGTTTAATGTTCAAACTGAGAAACTTTTTTTCTTTTTTTCAAATAATCATTAACTAAGAATTTAAAGGCAGCAACACATTGCAAAAAAGTTGGCACAGGGGCCTTTTTACCACTGTGTTACATCGCCTTTCCTTTTAACGACACTCAGTAAACGTTTGGGAACTGAGGAGACCCATTTTTGAAACTTTTCAGGTGGAAATCTTTCCTATTCTTGCTTGATGTGCAGCTTAAGTTGTTCAACAGTCCAGAGTCTCCATTGTCATATTTTACGCTTCATAATGCGCCACACATTTTCAATGGGAGATAGGTCTGGACTACAGGCAGGCCAGTCTAGTACCCGCACTCCTTTACTACGGAGCCATGCTGTTGTAACACGTGCAGAATGTGGCTTGGCATTGTCTTGCTGAAATAAGCAGGGGCGTCCATGAAAAAGACGTTGCTTGGATGGCAACATATGTTGCTCCAAAACCTGTATGTACCTTTCAGCATTAATGGTGCCATCACATATGTGTAAGTTGCCCATGCCTTGGGCACTAATACACCCCCATACCATCACAGACGCTGGCTTTTGAACTTTGCGCCTATAACAGTCCGGATGGTTCTTTTCCTCTTTGGTCTGAGGGACACGAAGTCCACAGTTTCCAAAAACAATTTGAAATGTGGACTCGTCAGACCACAGAACACTTTTCCACTTTGCATCAGTCCATCTTAGATGAGCTTGGGCCCAGTGAAGCCGGTGGCGTTTCTGGGTGCTGTTGATAAATGGCTTTCGCTTTGCACTGTAGTTTTAACTTGTACAAACCCAAAACCAGTGAAGTTGGCACGTTATGTAAATCAAAGAAAAAACAGAATACAATGATTTGCAAATCCTTTTCAACTTATATTCAATTGAATACACTGCAAAGACAAGATGTTTAATGTTCAAACTGAGAAACTTTATTTTTTTTTTGGTAAATAATCATTAACTTAGAATTTAAAGGCAGCAACACATTGCAAAAAGGTTGGCACATGGAGCCTTTTTACCACTGTGTTACATCGCCTTTCCTTTTAACGACACTCAGTAAACGTTTGGGAACTGGGAAGACCAATTTTTGAAGCTTTTCAGGTGGAACTCTTTCCCATTCTAGCCTGATGTACAGCTTAAGTTGTTCAACAGTCCGGTGTCTCCGCTGTTGTATTTTACGCTTCATAAAGCGCCACACATTTCCAATGGGAGACTGGTCTGGACAACAGGCAGGCCAGTCAAGTACCCGCACTCCTTTACTACTGAGCCATGCTGTTGTAACACGTGCAGAATGTGGCTTGGCATTGTCTTGCTGAAATAAGCAGAGCGTCCATGAAAAAGACGTTGCTTGGATGGCAACATATGTCGCTCGAAAACCTGTATGTACCTTTCAGCATTAATGGTGCCTTCACATATGTGTAAGTTGCCCATGCCTTGGGCACTAATACACCCCCATACCATCACAGATGCTGGCTTTTGAACTTTGCGCCTATAACAGTCCGGATGGTTCTTTTCCTCTTTGGTCTGGAGGACACAACGTCCACAGTTTCCAAAAACAATTTGAAATGTGGACTCGTCAGACCACAGAACACTTTTCCACTTTGCATCAGTCCATCTTAGATGAGCTTGGGCCCAGCGAAGCCGGCAGCGTTTCTGGGTGCTGTTGATAAATGGCTTTCGCTTTGCATTGTAGAGTTTTAACTTGCACTTGCAGATGTAGCAACGAACTGTAGTTACTGACAGTGGTTTTCTGAAGTGTTCCTGAGCCCATGTGGTGATGTCCTTTACACACTGATGTCGTTTTTGATGCAGTACCGCCTGAGGGATCGAAGGTCACGGGCATTCAATGTTGGTTTTCGGCCTTGTCGCTTACGTGCAGTGATTTCTCCAGATTCTCTGAACCTTTTGACGATATTACGGACTGTAGATGATGAAATCCCTAAATTTCTTGCAATAGCTTGTTGAGGAATGTTGTTTTAAAACTGTTCGACAATCAGCTCACACATTTGTTCACTAAGTGGTGACCCTCGCCCCATCCTTGTTTGTGAATGACTGAGCATTTCAGGGAAGCTGCTTTTATACCCAATCATGGCACCCACCTGTTCCCAATTAGCCTGTTCACCTGTGGGATGTTCCAAATAAGTGTTTGATGAGCATTCCTCAACTCTCTGTCTTTTTTGCCACTTGTGCCAGCTTTTTTGGAACATGTTGCAGGCATCAAATTCCAAATGAGCTAATATTTGCAAAAAATTACAAAGTTCACCCGTTCGAACATTAAGTAACTTGTTTTTGCAGTGTATTCAATTGAATATAGGTTGAAAACGATTTGCAAATCATTCTGTTTTTATTTACGATTTACACAACGTGCCAACTTCACTGGTTTTGGGTTTTATATAAGTGCAGTTTGATTAGCAAATTCATGTATAAGTGCAGTTTGATCAACAATATCACGTATCAGAGCAGTTTGATCAGCAAAATCATGTATAAGTGCAGCAGTTTATGCACATGAGTACTTTGATTAGCATTACCACTAATTTTGTGGTTGGATCAAGATCAACATTGACTACAGTAGCAACATACCAGGTTTGTGTACTTCATTTACTGCTTTATTTTCTATTCTGCAAATTATTTTTATATTTACTCATTTGTGACATCAGTTTTAGTTTCATATAATAGATAGACAGTAGCGTGGATAACGGACGGAGCAGGTGAGTAGGAGCTGCTTCTGAGAAGTTTTGAGACTTTGCCGCATCTCACCAAGTGCTTGTGTTTTCAGTGAACTTTTTTCTTCTGCTTTTCCTGATGTAGGATTGTGTATGATCAATGAAGTGTGAATTCCTATATTCCAATGACATATTGAGTTAGCGGTGCCATCTTCAACATCCTGTTCACTGACACACTAACATAGTACAGCAATCTGCTGCATCCTCTTCACTGACACTTAGAGCTAACAGTGATACCTGCTACATTCTTTTCACTCACATAGTGATCTGGCGCTGCAACCTGAAACATCCTATTCACCGTAAATTTGAGCTGACACTATTGTCTACACATTCCAATTAGACACAGCGCAGGCACTACTGATCACTGCTTTCCATTTTTTGAAACCTCAAGCAAAACTACCACCTGCTGCCTTCTACTTTACACCCTTTGACAGTGAGCTAGCTCTAAAATCAGCTACATTCCATCCACTGACTTCTTAAGCAAACACTGCTGTCTACGATGTTAGAGCTATTCACACCTGGAGCTAGCACTGCTGTCTACCACATTCCATCCACTGACACTTTGAGCTAGCATTGCTATTTACATTTCAACCAAGATAACTTCAGCCAACGCAACTGTCTGCTACATTCCATCCAATGACACATTGAGCTAGCACTGTCATCCTCTACATTCCATCCACTTAAACTTCACTGAAATCAGCCACATTCCCTTCATCTGTGTACCTGAGGCACGTGTGTCTACCTCGTGTGTGCAGGTCTATTCTGTCCCCGTAAAAACCTGGTTCTCCAAGAGCCACAGATCCAGCAGGATAGCTCTCTGAAGCCAAAAGAAACGTGCATTTCCTTTATTTACCAACTCTCCCCGGCCATATGAATTAGGACAGTGCGGCAATCAAGGTGTATGCACCAGTCCAATCCTGTAAACACTGGTATAGAGGTTTACACAACATCATCATACATTTTTTAATACAATAGTAGTACTTACATTAAATGGGATTATAACCAGACATGTACATTCAGAAACATGCAGAAAAGCATCTGTAGCTGGGATTAGCTGATTAACCGTAGTGCGGTGAGATGAACGGCAGGGCTTAACAGGTGCTGCTATCTGACTCACTGCCTCTTGCAGCCGCCCTACTGGCACAGATCAGCTCAGGGCAATATGACTACGCATATACACACACATATACACACACACGAACACACACACACCTGGTGGGCTAGACTTGACTACTTGAGATCTCTCGTCCATCGAAAACACGCCTCACTCTTAAGTTTAATGGAGGGACACTACTGTTCAAGAGCAGCGCGCATTTACAGCATATAGGTTAAAATTAAAGTACGAGTGAGTCTTATTCTGCCAGAGGTTGCTGTCAGAATGCTGCCCCCAGTGGCCAGTAAGTGGAACCACAAACTGTTCCACTGAACACCATCAGTCTAGTTTCTCAGGTGAGCATAATGATGCCATTCTTGGCTTATAGCCAAGATATACAGTCAAGCCCATAACTCATGTTCTCGGCGTGCCACAAGCTTAAAGACTCTTGGCTTGTTTTTCAATGTTTTTTCTGAAGTTCTCAATATAACAGTGCAACAGTGTCCTCTTGTGGCAGTATTTGGCAGTGCCAGCTGAACCTCTTCCTTCTGTCACGGGGTCTCAAACTGTTCCATAAAAGGGCCAAGGGGCGGCAGCTTTTCATTCCAACTGAGGATAAGCACACCTGATACAACTAATCAGCTGCAATGGCTGAGGTCTGGTGATCAGTCGTATCAGATGTGTTGCAGCTTGGCTGGAATGAAAACCTGCAGGCCCTCGGCCCTTTTACGGGCCAGTTTGAGACCCCGAGACACTGATATTCTAGCATTTATTCACTTTCAGCAAGAGAGAAAACACCTCTAGCTACCGAATCTCCTCCCCTCCATCCTGTCCTGCTGGCTAAAAGATGTTTTTCAGTTCTTCAATCTTAAGAAAATGATGTTCGCACTCAGAGGTTCTACAAAGCACTCCACTGTCACATGGCTGGGTTTTCCCAGCCAGTCTCTCCCTCCAAACAAATAAAAGACATAACTACCTATTATCTGCACCAGTTATACTGATTATCTGTACCGGTTTTTTCTATTATGTGTACCAATTACACTCATATTATTTATAACAATAATACCAATTATCTGTACCTATGATACCTACTATTTGTACCCACCATCTGTAATCACTCAATTGGTCAATATTTTTTCTTTTATTGAGCTGACTGACTGAAGGCTGGAGTTTAACCCCCGGCTCGCTCGTCCTGCGGCCATTATTCATCTCCATTTGAAATATTATCAAGTGGGATTTTACCTTGACACATATTTATTTATGAGAAACCTTTAAGTATATTCATTTTAACCACCCTGTAACTTGCTCATTCTTTCACTTCCGACAATAGAAACGAAATTTGATTATTAAAAAAGGATACATAAATTGCCATCCCTTGAAACCCTGCCTTCTTTCCTTGTGCGTCCCAGTTGTGATGATCATTTTGTTATTCTGAGCTGTTTACTCTCTGCACAGATTGAGGCCCTGCAGTTACAATCCAGAAACCAGCCACATTAACTGATTGATTTAACTTGCATGTGTTGCGCTTGCTGCTGTCAGGAATAATTCTGATGCAAACAGGAGTCTGCGTCTCTCCGCGGTCCCTGTTAGCATGCTGCCCCCAGTGGCCAGCACTTGGTACTGCAAGCTTCTCCACCAGAATCCATCAGTCGGCTTTCTCAGGCGAGCGTAGCGATGTCATGTTTGGGTCACCAACTGAGTTGCAACAGTGCCATTTGCAACGGAACCAAGATGGCAGTCCATAGTGAAGAGATTCCTGTGAGAGTTTCCAGTTGTTTCCAGAGCGGTTCGGCTCTGTTACTGAGACAAAGTTTCCTTGCATTCTTTAAAGCAGTGAGCAGCTCCCATGACACAGGAAGTCGAGGCGATGAAGAGTCGAGAGAGAGAACAGAGCAGACAGCTCGGGGTTTGAAACAGTTTTTTTAACAGTTTGAACAGACTGGTTCCGCTAAACAGTGTCAAGGGAGAGAGGGAGAGCAAACAGGACGGATGGACAGAGAGGGAGAGAGAGGGAGGTGGAGAGAGACAGAGAGAGAGAGAGAGAGAGAGAGAGGCTCACAAAGGTGGTGCGGGAGATGATGGTCACACAGCCGTGGATGGAGATGTGATCTGCAGAGAGCGAGAGATGAAAAAGGGGAGCGAGAGAGAGAGAGAGATATATCACATGCTGGGGAATCTGGGACGGTGCAGCGGCAGGGACCCCCTGAGAGGACCTGCACACAGGACATAATCCCTGGGAACTGTACAGCTTTAAGAGCTTGTTCCTGCTGGCTCTCATACGGCCAATAGGAGCCCCTGAAGCATCATGATCAGCGTCCAGTAACATCTGTCACAGTTCCTCTGGTGCTGCGAAAGCACCTCTACTGAAGTTGGAGTGAAATGGTATTCTGGGAAATACAATCATTCTCAGTTCCTGAGGAGCAGATCCACAGTGCAGATGCACCTGTCCCAGACCGGACCGAGAGCTGACCTTGTGTTCAGTGTAACATTCAACACTAGTAGCCATTAACGTATAGTGTGCACTCAAATCATACCCTCAGTGCTGAATTTTCTAAACTGGAAATGACCACATCAAAACACGAGAAATGTTACTTCCAAAATCCCAGGTGCAGAGGTTCAGACTGTGATGCCAAGTTTGAAAACAATCTATCACATGGTTAATAAATGAACCTTAGGACAATATTCACCCCCCAAAACAACATTTTCCAAGTCGAAAAACAGCAAAATCTCCATGAATATATGTTGGATCATTTTAAAAATCGCGGGTATATGCCTGTGTTTGTGAGTATTACTTGTGTGTGTTCTGGTACTAATGTATGTGTGTGTATGTGAGTGTTACTTGTGTGTGTTCTGGTACTAATGTATGTGTGTGTGTGTATGTGAGTAATACTTTTGCGTGTTCTGGTGCTCATGTATGTGTGTGTATGTGAGTGTTACTAATGTGTGTTCTGGTAAGTACGTATGTGAGTGTTACTTGTGTGTGTTCTGGTACTAATGTAAGTGTGTGTATGTGAGTAATAGTTTTGTGTGTTCTGGTACTAATGTATGTGTGTGTATGTGAGTGTTACTAATGTGTGTTCTGGTATGTACGCATGTGTGTGTATCTGAGTGTTACTTGTGTGTGTTCTGGTACTAATGTATGTGTGTGTATGTGAGTAATACTTTTGTGTGTTCTGGTACTAATGTATGAGTGTGTATGTGAGTGCTACTAATGTGTGTTCTGGTAAGTACGTATGTGTGTGTATGTCAGTGTTACTTGTGTGTGTTCTGGTACTAATGTATGTGTGTGTATGTGAGTGTTACTTGTGTTTGTTCTGGTACTAATGTATGTGTGTGTATGTGAGTGTTACTTATGTGTGTTCTGGTATGTACGTATGTGTGTGTATGTCAGTGTTACTTGTGTGCGTTCTTGGACTAATGTATGTGTGTGTTTGCGAGTGTTACTTGTGTGTGTTCTGGTACTAATGTTTGTGTGTGTATGTGAGTGTTACTTGTGTGTGTTCTGGTACTAATGTATGTGTGTGTATGTGAGTAATACTTTTGTGTGTTTTGGTACTAATGTATGTGTGTGTATGTGAGTGTTACTAATGTGTGTTCTGGTATTAATGTATGTGTGTGTATGTGAGTGTTACTAGTGTTTGTTCTGGTACTAATGTATGTGTGTGTATATGAGTGTTACTTATGTGTGTTCTGGTATGTACGTATGTGTGTGTATGTCAGTGTTACTTGTGTGCGTTCTTGGACTAATGTCTGTGTGTGTTTGCGAGTGTTACTTGTGTGTGTTCTGGTACTAATTTATTTGTGTGTATGTGAGTGTTACGTGTGTGTGTTCTGAAAGTATTGTTTGTGCGTGTTTGTGAGTGTTTCTTGTGTGTGTTCTGGTACTAATGTATGTGTGTGTATGTGAGTAATACTTTTGTGTGTTCTGGTACTAATGTATGTGTGTGTATGTGAGTAATACTTGTGTGTGTTCTGGTACTAATGTATGTGTGTGTATGTGAGAGTTACTAATGTGTGTTCTGGTAAGTACGTATGTGTGTGTATGTGAGTGTTACTTGTGTGTGTTCTGGTAAGTACGTATGTGTGTGTATGTGAGTGTTACTTTTGTTTTTTCCAGTACTAATGTATATGTGTGTATGTGAGTGTTACTTGTGGGTGTTCTGGTACTAATGTATGTGTGTGTATGTGAGTGTTACTTATGTGTGTTCTGGTACGTATGTATGTGTGTGTATGTGAGTGTTACTTGTGTGTGTTCTGGTACTAATGTATGTGTATGTTTGTGAGTGTTACTTGTGTGTGTTCTGGTACTAATGTATGTGTGTGTTTGTGAGTGTTTCTTGTGTGTGTTCTGGTACTAATGTATGTGTATGTTTGAGAGTGTAACTTGTGTGTATTCTGGTACTAATGTATGTGTGTGTTTGTGAGTGTTTCTTGTGTGTGTTCTGGTACTAATGTATGTGTATGTTTGAGAGTGTTACTTGTGTGTGTTCTGATACTAATTTATGTGTATATTTGTGAGTGTTTCTTGGGTGTGTTCTGGTACTAATGTATGTGTATGTTTGTGAGTGTTTCTTGTGTGTGTTCCGGTACTAATGTATGTGTGTGTATGTGAGTGTTTCTTCTGTGTGTTCCGGTACTAATGTATGTGTGTGTATGTGAGTGTTTCTTCTGTGTGTTCCGGTACTAATGTATGTGTGTGTATGTGAATGTTTCTTGTGTGTGTTCTGGTACTAATGCATGTGCGTGTTTGTGAGTGTTACTTCTGTGTGTTTCTGATACTAATGTATGTGTGTGTATGTGAGGGTTACTAATGTGTGTTGTGGTACGGACGTATGTGTATGTGTCTGAGTGTTCCTTGTGGGTGTTCTGGTTCTAATGTATGTGTGTGTATGTGAGTGTTACTTATGTGTGTTCTGGTATGTCCGTATGTGTGTGTATCTGAGTGTTACTTGTGGGTGTTCTGGTCCTAATGTATATGTGTGTATGTGAGTGTTACTTGTGTGTTCTGGTGCTAATGTATGTGTGTGTTTGCGAGTGTTACTTGTGTGTGTTCTGGTACTAATGTGTGTATGTGTATGTGAGTGTTACTTGTGTGTGTTCTGAAAGTAATGTATGTGCGTGTTTGTGAGTGTTACTTGTGTGTGTTCTGGTACTAATGTATGTGTGTGTATGTGAGTAATACTTTTGTGTGTTCTGGTGCTAATGTATGTGTGTGTATGTGAGTGTTACTAATGTGTGTTCTGGTAAGTACGTATGTGTGTGTATGTGGGTGTTACTTGTGGGTGTTCTGGTACTAATGTATGTGTGTGTATGTGAGTGTTACATTTGTTTTTTCTAGTACTAATGTATATGTGTGTATGTGAGTGTTACTTATGTGTGGTCTGGTAAGTACGTATGTGTGTGTATGTGAGTTTTACTTGTGGGTGTTCTGATACTAATTTAGGTGTATATTTGTGAGTGTTTCTTGGGTGTGTTCTGGTACTAATGTATGTGTAAGTTTGTGAGTGTTTCTTGTCTGTGTTCCGGTACTAATGTATGTGTGTGTATGTGAGTGTTTCTTCTGTGTGTTCCGGTACTAATGTATGTGTGTGTATGTGAGTGTTTCTTCTCTGTGTTCCGGTACTAATGTATGTGTGTGTATGTGAGTGTTTCTTGTGTGTGTTCTGGTACTAATGGATGTGCGTGTTTGTGAGTGTTACTTCTGTGTGTTTCTGGTACTAATGTATGTGTGTGTATGTGAGTGTTACTAATGTGTGTTGTGGTACGTACGTATGTGTGTGTATGTGAGTGTTTCTTGTGTGTGTTCTGGTACTAATGTATGTGTGTGTATGTGAGTGTTACTTATGTGTGTTCTGGTATGTACGTATGTGTGTGCATCTGAGTGTTACTTGTGGGTGTTCTGGTTCTAATGTATATGTGTGTATGTGTGTGTTACTTGTGTGTTCTGGTACTAATGTATATGTGTGTATGTGAGTGTTACTTATGTGTGTTCTGGTACTAATGTGTGTATGTGTATGTGAGTGTTACTTTTGTGTGTTCTGGTACTAATGTATGTGCGTGTTTTTGTGTGTTACTTGTGTGTGTTCTGGTCCTAATGTATGTGTGTGTATGTGAGAAATACTTTTGTTTGTTCTGGTACTAATGTATGTGTGTGTATGTGAGTGTTACTAATGTGTGTTCTGGTAAGTACGTATGTGTGTGTATGTGAGTGTTACTTGTGGGTGTTCTGGTACTAATGTATATGTGTGTATGTGAGTGTTACTTGTGTGTTCTGGTACTAATGTATATGTGTGTATGTGAGTGTTACTTATGTGTGTTCTGGTAAGTACGTATGTGTGTGTATGTGAGTGTTACTTGTGGGTGTTCTGGTGCTAATGTATGTGTGTGTATGTGAGTGTTACTTATGTGTGTTCTGGTATGTACGTATGTGTGTGTATCTGAGTGTTACTTGTGTGTGTTCTGGTACTAATGTATGTGTGTGTATGTGAGTGTTACTTGTGTGTGTTCTGGTACTAATGTATGTTTTGTTTGTGAGTGTTACCTGAGACTGTTTTTGGGAATGTCTTCCTAAAGACGGAGATCCTCCCTCTTTCTGACTGCCAGCTGAGGAAGAATCAGAGCAGCTGCTCTGGACTGAAAGAGAAAGGGAGAGAGAGAGAGAGAGAGAGTGCACAGGAGGGAGGGGCAGAGAGAAGGAGAGGGGTGACAAATTGGCAACATTAAAAAGCACTTGAGAGCCTCCTGGTGGACAAAATATACAGTACATTTTAATTCATTCTTTATTTATTGCAGACACAATTCACGTCCATAGAGATAAAAGAAAAAGGGACAAAAATTTTTAAGACAATCAGTCCATTTTGTTAATTAAGAGTCTCTCCATTCAGTGCTTCCTCAAAGCAGATGTGTACCTACAACTGCACAATTGAGGCTTTGTCAAAGTCTGTATGATTGAGTTCTTTGACTCATCCAATTGCTGCACAAATTTAAATATTAAATGTCTTTGCAGAGCCTCACAGGTAGGAATGTGAGCATCCACAAACAACTGGCTTGCACTGTGCCATCTGGGCACCCTCAGCAGTAGCCTAAAGGTGTCCTTGTAGGCCACAGTGAGTCTACGGATGGTGCACCGCTTATACTTCCACCACAAGGGGGCGGTGTAGAGTGGAGTACAGTAGGCTTTGAACAGGGCACAGATCACCTGAGGAGAACACATACTAAATTTACGCAGCAGCATGTTCACCTGGGCATACAGTTTGCAATATTGTCTCTGAACGTCTCTGTCATCACGCCAGTCATCAGTTACAAAATGTCCCAGGTACTTGACTTCACTAGCATGTATGAGAGGCTTTTCACACAAATAAAATGCAGGAAATACAACATTTTTGTCCTCCTTGCTTCTAACAATCATTATGTTGATCTCAATGGGGTTATACAAACCCAAACTCAGAACAGATTTTTAACAACTGTTGCATCCCCGCACTGTATGGGCTGATTATCACCAGATCATCCGCATACATGAGATGGTTGACAACTGCTGTTCCAAAAAGACACCCTGTTTTACAGCTGTTCAGCTGTGAGGACAGTTCATCAATGTACACATTAAATCATATGTAATAAACTTGATTGATATTCTCATACAGTGTACAGAGTTCACTATAATGTAGCTCCTTCTTACAGTTAGGATCAGTGCATGTGACTGCCTCTCTGGGGAGCTGAACCATCTGCAGCAACACATCTGTCGTGTTTGAGAAATTATCAATATCACTTTCAGTAAATTTAGACCAGTCAGGCCTGGCTGTATGCCTGTTGGCCGTTTTTTCTACAACCATTGGTTCTACAACCTATGTTTACCTATTATGGTTTTTCATTCTTTTGATGTTGTAGTGTGAATCATATAATTTTTATGCATATTTAACATGTCTGAGACGGAAAACATCTCAAAGTCACCCGCAGAAGAAGCGTCTCTGCCGCAAAACTCACTGCTCCAGAGCTGACTGAAACAAGCCTGGACGAGGACGCAAGGTTATTTTGCCGCCACGCACAGTGAGGAGGATGGTAAGAGAAATAAAAAGTTCTCCAAAGCTCACTGTTAAAGAATTGCAACAAATGGTAGCATCTTGGGGTCACAAAGTCTCCAAAACAACCATCAGGCGCTATCTACACGCCAACAAGCTGTTTGGGAGGTATGCACGGAAAAAACCTTTTCTCACTCACAATCATAAACACAAACGTCTGGAGTTCGCTAAGCGGTACTGGAGCTTCAACTGGGACCGTATGCTTTGGTCAGATGAGACCAAGATAGAGCTTTTTGGCTGTAAACACTCTAAGTGGGTCTGGCGGACACAAAAGATGAGTATGCAGAAAAGCACCTCATGCCCACTATGAAGTATGGGGGAGGATCGGTGATGCTGTCGGCCTGTTCCTCTTCCAGAGGCCCTAGGAACCTTGTTAGGGTGCATGGCATCATGAACGCTTTGAAATACCAGGACATTTTAAATCAAAATCTGTTGGCCTCTGCCCAAAAGCTGAAGATGGGTCGTCACTGGGTTTTTCAGCAAGATAATGACCCTAAACATGTGGCCAAATCTACACAGAAATGGTTCACCAGACACAGAATCAAGCTCCTCCCATGGCCATCTCAGTCCCCAGACCTCAACCCCATTGAAAACCTGTGGAGTGAGCTGAAGAGGAGAGTGCAGAGGAGAGGACCCAGGTCGCTGGATGATTTAGAGAGATTGTGCAAAGAGGAATGGTCAAAGATCCCTCTTTCTGTATTCTCCCATCTTGTGAAACATTATAGGAGAAGATTAGGTGCTGTTTTGTTGGCAAAAGGGGGTTGTACAAAGTATTAACATCAGGGGTGCTAATAACTGTGGCACACATGATTTGATGTAATAGAATTATTTCTTAAAAAATTTTTTCCCACTGAATAAATGCACTTGAATTTAAAGTTGGATTTTCCTCTTTTTTTCATTGTGGTCGTATATTATTTAGAAAAAAACTTAATTTATTAGAAGCTGAAGAACACATCTTAACCAGGGGTGCCAATAATTATTGAGGTCGCTGCATAAGAGAATCAGCTGAGAGAACATTTAGCAAGTGATTAAGTTAACTGGCATCAGGTGTGTAACATGATTGGCTGTAAAAGGGATGTCTTAGAGAGGCTGAGTCTCTCAGAAGTAAAGATGGACAGAGGCTCTCCACCCTGTGAAGGCTTGCGTTAACCCTTGTGCGTTGCTAATTTATTCATCTTACTTTAATGTTAACAAAAACTGTGGATCCGAATGGACCCGGTGTGTAACTCAGTACCAACCACCCCAGAAAATAAGGATTATCATCCACTTTTGTTTTGTACTTCATCACTAACTTATTAGCTCATCAAACCACAGTCCCCATATCAAACATTATTTTATATGGCCCCCATATGGCCCCAAAGCACAATTTTTTCACTCGAAAATAGAATTTCACTCAAATGCATTTCTCCATATTGAAGAAAAAGGGTAAATAATTATGCAATCTGACTATAACAGGCTAATATATGAAGACATTTTATGGGTTTAAAAACTGAATTAAGGAAGTAAATCAATAAATCAAGGAATAAAATAACTTTATTTGGAACATGGGACAGTTTGTTTTTTGTCACCCTGTGTGAGCAAACAACAACAATGCTGTGCTGTGTGTATCTTTAGCCCTGCACCACCCTTAACACCTTCTCTCACTTGCATTTTAGTACCGTACTATCGATGACACGAGGGCTGAGAAAAATCGCTCCTGTTCTCACTTGCCATCGTTAACCCGGACTATCGAGGCTTCGTCAATCTAATTTCACAGTCTTCCCAATCACTCCTTTTGCTGGCCATTGTCTAATTTTGTACAAATGAGTTGACAGTCTAAACAAAGCACAGGCAGCCAGCTAAGTATTGCGTGTTCTGTGTGGTGTGTTCAATACAAATAACCCGCCGTACATGTGGGTATGTACACACGATCAATGTAACAACGTGTCTTTTTGTAGCACATATAAAACACGAGTGTCCAAGCAAGCCGTCAATCACAGCACCGTCTCAACATCGACACATAACGTCACGCATTCTGATCTTATTTCAGTGCGTATCTGTTCTATCACTCTTTCAGACTCAATCACAGAATAAAAACAAATATTACAAAGGTCTTTTCACCCATCTACCAATAATTTATGGCTTAATATCAATTCAATAAATATTTATTTCCATCGCAGAAGTCTGATATTTCCACTCCCAACGACCACACACCCGAGCGGGTTTCTTTACAAGATGGCGCTTGACGTCATCCAGATCATGTTGTGGAATTGAATAATAATGACCATCGGATCTGGGATTGGTTTTCATTGGCTTCCTTAGCCCCGGACTATTTCTGTTTCTGTTCTCACTGGCCTTCTTTGCACCGCAATTTGGTGCTTAGCACCCTACCAATAGCCCACTTTCCAAAAACCCAATGAGAACAGAAGCGGTGCTAAGCTTAGCCCGAGGAAACTGGTGGGGCTAAGCGAAATTTTTGCCAGTGAGAAAAGGCCTTTTGTGTGTGTGTGTGTGTGTGTGCGTGTGTGTGTCTCTGTGTGTGTGTGAGTGTGTGTGTGTGTGTCTCTGTGTGTGTGTGTGTGTGTGTGTGTGTGAGTGTGCGTGTCTCTGTGTGTGTGTGTGTGTGAGTGTGTGTGCGTGTGTGTGTGTGAGTGTGCGTGTCTGTGTGTGTGTGTGTGTGTGTGTGTGTGTGTGAGTGTGTGTGAGTGTGTGTGCGTGTGTGTGTGTGTGTGAGTGTGTGTGCGTGTGTGTGTGTGTGAGTGTGTGTGCCTGTGTGTGTGTGTGTGTGTGAGTGTGCGTGTCTCTGTGTGTGTGTGTGTGAGTGTGTGTGCGTGTGTGTGTGCGTGTGTGTGTGTGTGTGTGTGTGTGAGTGTGCGTGTCTCTGTGTGTGTGTGTGTGAGTGTGTGTGTGAGTGTGTGTGCGTGTGTGTGTGAGTGTGTGTGCGTGTGTGTGTGTGTGTGTGTGTGTGTGAGTGTGCTTGTCTCTGTGTGTGTGTGTGAGTGTGTGTGCGTGTGTGTGTGTGTGTGTGTGAGTGTACGTGTCTCTGTGAGTGATTGAAATGTCTAATCAAATATGAAACCTTGATTGAGCCACATGTGATCCACAGAACCAGCCATAGCATTTCTATGAAGCAAACTGATGTCTGTAGCTATTTTTCTATACCGGGTCCGTTTGGACCCGAACACCACCAATATAACTTTTTTTCTAGAGGAAATTTAGAATTGGCTAAAATGGCAAACATTAGTGTTTTTGTGTTTAATGGCATTAATTGCATTTCACACTCTTGAAACGGGTCCGTTCAGACCCTAACACCACAGAAGGGTTAAAAAATTGTGGAGTACTTTAAGAGCCATTCCCTGCGAAAATGACACTTTTTGAAAAAGTTGAGTTGACCCCACGGGGAATTGAATGAAACTCGGCAGATAGGTAGATATGGTAGTCTCACAGTAAAAGCCAAATCTTTAGGCTCATATCTCAACAAATCTGCCAGCAACGCCACCGGAAAGCCACTAAAGTGGCTCATTTTTGCTTTTGCACCACATTTTACATCAATCATTATGACTTAAGAGCTCACAGTACCGGATGTGTTATACTTTTATCATGAGCTGTCACACTTCAGGTCTGCACAGACATCAGCACCACATCAGCGCCAAGCTGGGAAACTGTTACTGAGCCGGAATTATTTGAGAATAATAAGAATAATTATCACGGTAAAAATTGAAAATGGGAATAGGAATAAAATAATATCCCAGACATATACCAAACTAGAATGCTTTATTATGTGTTTACTCACTAGAAAACTATCATTTTCAGTTAATATTCCCTTGGTATCTTGCTGGGTTCATGCAATGGATGGCTGGAAAGTTAGTCGAAATTGATTTTGGTGCATGTTTGAGGTATATTTTCTCAGTAACCCAGATATGTTCCATGGTGATGAATGTTGTTTGTTATGCATTCGGAGCTCTGTTTTCAGGATTACCAAGCATTTCTTTGGTAGTATCTACACTTTCAAGCTAGACGGAGCCAAAGTTAGTGGAAAACTCAAAACGAACCATTTCATAGCAGATTGTGCCTATGTTTAAGTGGCATTATTTTGTTTACCCAGCAAGATGGAGATCAGAAATTCTCTGAACACACAGTCCCTTTGGGGTACATTACAGCATTAGTAAAATCTCAATGGTAGTATTTTCAGTGTAGATGATTTTAAACATCAAAATTCGCCTCCAGGGGCCATTGTAGGCTGGATGCAAGTGCTGGATGCATTACCCTCACAGTACAAATCTGAGTAACAGAGAAAATATACCACAAACATGCACCAAAAATGAATTTCAACCATCTTTCTGTCCGTCTATTGCACAAACACAGCAAGATACCAAAGTACATTTCACTTAAAATGATGGTCTTGTTGTGTGTAATCAACATAATAAAGCATTCTAGATTGGTATATGTCTGGGGTATTATTTTATTACCCTTTTTCAATTTTTATAGTTATTTCTCAAATAATTCTGGCTTGATAACGTTGTAAACCAGCTAGGCGCTGATGTGGTGCTAAAGTTTAACAGGACTTGAAGTGTCACAGGTCATAATAAACGTAGAACATATTTGGTACTGTCTACCCGTAAGTCATGATAGTTGATGTAAAATGTGGTGTCCACAGCAAAACTGAGCCACTTAAGAGGATTCCAGATAGCGCTTTCGGCAAGCACAGTGAAATAGAGCTTTTTCTGTGAGACACTCATATCTACCTATGTGCCAAGTTTCATTCAATTCCACGGGGCTCAACTGCGCACTGAATGTCAAACTCTCGTGGAGTGGCTCTTAAAAACAATGTTCCTCAATGTCAAATAGCAAAGGATTTGAAAGTCTCATCATCGACAGTGCATAACATCATCAAAAGATTCCGAGAAACTGGAAAAATCTCAGTGCGTAAGGGACAAGGCCAAAGACCTTTACTAGATGCCCATGATCTTCGGGCCCTCAGACGCTGGCGTGAATCTGTCATTGACATTACTAAATGGGCCCAGGAATACTTCAAGAAACTACTGTCTGTAAACACAGTCTGCCGTGCCATCCACAGATGCCACCTAAAACTCTAACATGCAAGAAGAGAAGCACTGCCATGTTCTGTGGGCCAAGGCTCATTTAAAATGGACTGTAGTAAAGTGGCAAAGTGTCCTGTGGTCAGAAGAGTGCAAATTTCATATTCTTGTTGGAAATCATTGGTGGCGTGTCCTCCGGGCTAAAGAGGAGAAAGACCACCCCTCCTGTTATCAGCGTTCAGTTCAAAAGCCAGCATCTCTGATGGTATGGGGATGCATTAGTGCATATGGTGTGGGACACGTGCATGTTTTAAAAAGCACCATGAATGCTGAAAGGTATATTAAAATTTAGAGCAACATATGCTCCCCTCAAGATGACATCTATTCCAGGGAAGGCCTTGTGTATTTCAGCAGAACAATGCAAAACCACATACTGCAGCTTTTACAACAGCATGGCTTCGTAGTAGAAGAGTCCGTGTGCTGAACCGGCCTGCCCGCAGTCCTGATCTTTCTCCAATTGAGAACATTAGGCGCATAATTAAAAGAAAAGTCCGTCAAAGGAGACCCAAAACTCTCCAACAGCTAGAAGCCTGTATGAAACAACAGTGGGATCAAATTCCAATGGCTAAACTCAAGAAACTTGTCTCCTCAATGCCCAGACACCTCCACTCTGTGTTAAAAAGAGGGGATGCTACAAAACAGGCCCCTGTCCCAACTTTTTTGACACCTGTAGCAGCCATCAAATTTGACATGAGCTCATTTTGTGGATAAAATTGTAGAATTTCTCAGTTTCAACATTTGCTATGTTATCTCTGTTCTATTGTGAATAAAATACTGGCTGGTGTGATTTGAACGTCATTGGCCCTCATTTATCAAACTTGCGTACACCAAAAAAATGGGTGTACACCAAATCTCCCGCAAGAATCGGCATTTATCAATCTGAACATGAGCGAACGGTCCGCAAAAAATCTCACGCCAGCTCTGACCAGGTGTACGCAAATCTGAAAACAGCAAACAACATGCAGGAACGAGTGCAGCTGTCAAAATGAGTGATAAACCATATGCAGCGATGCGGACGTCATGCTGTTGTTGTTCTTATTATCAAAAATAAATAGACTAAATAAATGAATGAATAAATAAGTGAATAAAAGAAGGTTGTTTCCAAATATAATTGTAATTAATTTCTTTACACAGATGAGAGGAGTGGCTGCTCGTTTTGTGTGGCACCCATGTCATGGAGTAACACTGATAAAAGTACAGTGAAGAGTGATCTCTGCAGACTGTATTTTACCAGTTACCCTCATGGTGCTCCAATCGAGGCGGGGGGGGGGGGGGGACTCATCCATGTCCTCACCGGCTCGTATCTCAACGATGGAGGGGGAGCCTATCAGTGCTGTGACAGCTGGAGGTTCGAGTCTGGTTGGCCCCCACCGGTCCCTGCGCTGCTGCAACCCGTTTTTTGGAGGCGATCTTAAAATCGGACCCCTTTTTTAACCTACATGTAAAGCATTTGGATTGTCAATTATGTAGGCAATATAACATGAGATATTGTGGATCTATAAATTGAATTTATTAAGGCCGACGTTATTCGCACTTTTACGTGTGGCCAATGCTAAATTTTTTTCTTGACCACACTTGTAAGTGCGCAAGTTGATGACCATCCCAGTGCCACTTAGAAAGTACCGCTTAAAATAAGTTTGGCCAAGAAAAAAATGTAGCTTTGGACACTTTAAAATAAGTGTGGGCAATGGAGTAATGTGCGTCATGGCCACAATAATAAGTGCATCTAACAAGAATTTTGGTCATTTAAGTGCGTCCAAGCAAAAAAATTAAGAGCGAATAGTCACTTCAATTTTTTTAATGAATTAAATAAAACCTCTGCTGCACTCCGGTTTTCCACCCCAACGGTGTTTACTGCAGCAGCAATAGTTCTCCAAACTGCAGCCAACTGGGCTCCCTTTATGCCACTCTTAAGACTTCCAGATAAAATAATTTTGTTTTTCTCCATCTATCGTCGGCCTACTGATAAAACCTTGTATCTTCAAAATGATAAACTTTACAGGAGAGCAAAAAAAAAAAGTTTAATTTTGCATGTAAGAATGCAGTTAAGCTGTGTTCGGGTAGGATGACTATTTTTCCTCCAAGAATGTATCCAATCAATGAAATTTTGTATTTTGCAATGTACAAACCCAAAACCAGTGAAGATGGCACGTTGTTTAAATCGTAAATAAAAACAGAATACAATGATTTGCAAATCCTTTTCAACCTATATTCAATTGAATACACTGCAAAGACAAGTTACTTCATGTTCAAACAGGCAAACTTTGTACATTTTTGCAAATATTAGCTCATTTGGAATTTGATGCCTCAACATGTTTCAAAAAAGCTGGCACAAGTGGCAAAAAGGACTGAGAGAGTTGAGGAATGCTTATCAAACACTTATTTGGAACATCCCACAGGTGAACGGGCTAATTGGGAACAGGTGGGTGCCATGATTGGGTATAAAAGCAGCTTCCCTGAAATGCTCAGCCATTCACAAACGAGGATAAGGTGAGGGTCACCACTTAGTGAACAAATGCGTGACCTGATTGTCGAACAGTTTAAAAACAACATTCCTCCGAGAGCTATTGCAAGAAATTTAGGGATTTCATCATCTACGGTCCGTAATATCGTCAAAAGGTTCAGAGAATCTGGAGAAATCACTGCACATAAGCGACAAGGCTGAAAACCAACATTGAATGCCCGTGACCTTCGATCCCTCAGGCGGTACTGCATCAAAAACCAACATCAGTGTGTAAAGGACAGCACCACATGGCCTCGGAAACACTTCAGAAAACCACTGTCAGTAACTAGTTCGTCGCTACATCTGCAAGTGCAAGTTAAAACTCTACAATGCAAAGCAAAAGCCATTTATCAACAGCACCCAGAAATGCCGCCGGCTTCGCTGGGTCCAAGCTCATCTAAGATGGACTGATGCAAAAAGGAAAAGTGTTCTGTGGTCTGACGAGTCCACATTTCAAATTGTTTTTGGAAACTGTGGACGTCGTGTCCTCCGGACCAAAAAGGAAAAGAACCATCCGGACTGTTATAGGCGCAAAGTTCAAAAGCCAGCATCTGTGATGGTATGGGGGTGTATTAGTGCCCAAGGCATGGGCAACTTACACATATGTGAAGGCACCATTAATGCTGAAAGGTACATACAAGTTTTGGAGCAACATATGTTGCCATCCAAGCAACGTCTTTTTCATGGACGCCCCTGCTTATTTCAGCAAGACAATGCCAAGCCACATTCTGCACGTGTTACAACAGCATGCCTCCGTAGTAAAAGAGTGCTGGTACTAGACTGGCCGGCCTGTAGTCCAGACCTGTCTCCCATTGAAAATGTGTGGCGCATTATGAAGCCTAAAATACGACAATGAAGACCCCGGACTGTTGAACACCTTAAGCTGTACATCAAGCAAGAATGGGAAAGAGTTCCACCTGAAAAGCTTCAAAAATTGGTCTCCTCAGTTCTCAAACGTTTACCGAGTGTTGCTGCCTTTAAATTTTTAGTTAATGATTATTTGCAAAAAAAAAAAAGTTTCTCAGTTTGAACATTAAACATCTCGTCTTTGCAGTGAATTCAATTGAATATAAGTTGAAAAGGATTTGCAAATCATTGTATTCTGTTTTTATCTACGATTTACATAACGTGCCATCTTCACTGGTTTTGGGTTTTGTATATGCTATTATCGTGGACATAGGAGTTTTTGTTTCTCATCAAACTGTAGATACGAGGTTTATCAGCAGGCCGACGATATTTCCTCCTCAGTTAAGTTCTTTCTTCTTTGCCGTCTTTCGAGAGTCCGTGTCGTAAAGTGGGCAGGACTATGCCTCTCGGAGCATGAATTTATAGGGGCGTGTCATGTAAATGACGATGGTTTCTGCCGCCAGATTTATCAACGCCACGGCAGTTCTACACCGAAATCTGCGACGTACACACTTTTAGTAAATCAGACGTGACAACTGGTGAACGATGATATTTACACCGGAATCTACACCAGATCCTACGCAAGTTAGAAAGACTCATGGTCACTGAAGGAGTAACAGCTCTGAACAGCGACTGCGCAAAATACTGGAATACAACAGCAGAGTCGGGAGAAAAGTTGAGTGATAAACTTTCTCACAATCTCTGTAATCGCTATAATCCCTTTTCTCGAAACAAAAAAAATGGGTAAGCCTGGTGGAACGGCTGATGGAGGAAAACCGTGATCTCAGAAAAGAGATTGCTAAGAAAGACATGGAGATCAAATCTTTAGGAAGCAATCTGGAGGAGCGGGAACAAGAGAAACGTAATGATGTAATCCTGACCGGGCTCAGAATCAAACCCAGGAGTTATGCCAGGGCAGCAGCGAGTGCTGATGAGTCAGACGAGGACGATAACAAATCCATGGAACTGCAGGTGATGGAATTCCTCCAGTCCAGAAATATTTCTTTGGACCAAAGCAATGTGGATTCATGTTATCTGCTACCGAAAAGGAATGTAAGCCGAGACCAAAATGCAACAACACGAGCCGTGTTGCTACGACTTACAAGTAACAAGCGCAAGATCTCTCTGTTGAAGCAAGGGAAAAATCTCAAAGGATCCAATGTATTCATGAATGAAAACCTCACCAAGCATAATGCAACACTCGCATGGAAAGCTCGTCAACTAAGGAAAGAGGGTAAGATACACAGCACCTGGTCGACAAACTGTAGAATTTTTATCAAACCGAATGGATCTTCACTGGAAACCACCAGACCGGTGCTGATCAAGATGATGCGGGATTTGGAGAAGTACGACCACTGAGGTCCTTGACAGACATTCATGAGTAGACATCAACCTACAGAAATAAATCACTGACTCCGAAATTAGATCAATTCTGAATAACTGTACAGCTAAGACATCTGTTGACGTAAACCAATTAGATATGAAATTACTGACAACACTAACCAACGCAATTGTAACTACACTTACGCATATATGTAATCTATCCTTCTCTTGCGGCGTGTTTCCAGATAAAATGAAGATAGCAAAGGTTATCCCTCTCACATCCAATAAGGGAAGGGTGAACCCAGGTGATGCAAATGAGGACTGATCAAGAGATCCAAGCATAGATCCGGTTTCATTGCTTCCTCTCATCTACTCCAAATTAGCTAGAACAAATCAAATGATCAAGAATGGGGGTTTCGGGATAATGTCGCTTTGGATCAAGAGTGGCACTTGAATGAAGTTATATGAACACTCACTTAATCTGAAATTATAATTCTTATGGTATTCATAAATTTCATGATCTTACTTTCTGACGTTAAAACGTAGCGTACATGGACATTAACTCTGCTGTGATTTATAATCCTTATGATATTTTAACCATATCCAAATTGTTTTTTTCTGGAAGCTGGGGGCGAGACTCTGATAAGCGATTTCGCTTCCCCCGCGACCCTTTCGGTCATGATACATGTTGTGTCGTGTTGAAATTGTCATGAAATGATTTACAATCATGCCGAAATAAAAATTAAACAATTTTAGATGTTCTAGATCAGAAGAATCTAATAGCTGCGACCTCGCCTAGCATCTGTCACGTGGCCTGGTGTCCATGACTGGTGGTTTCTTGTACAAGTGTGATCTTGAAATTGGCAAATGACCTTGAAAATCAATAGGGGACCCTTCCTCTGTACCAAGAAGCTTGTTCTAAGATGTAATAGCCATCCATCAAGTTAAAGTGGAGTTACAGGGCGAAAACTGTGAAATCGGGGCAAAATCAACACTTTTTCGGCCGGTGTGACCTTGGGATTTGACAGTTGACCTTGAAAATCAATAGGAAACCCCTCCTCTATACCAAGAAGCTTGTTCTAGGATTTCACAGCCATTCATTGAATTAAACTTGAGTTACGATGCGAAAACCGTCAAATCGGGCAAAATTGCCACTTTTTTTTGCCTTTGTGACCTTGGGATTTGACGGATGACCTTGAAAAACAATAGGGAACACCTCCTCTATGCCTAGAAACTATTTCCAAAATTTCATAGCGATCCATGAATTCTAACTGGAGTTACGGCGTGAAAACCCGCAAACAAGGTCGTGACCTCTGTGAACTTGACCTTTGACCTTTGACCTCGACCTTGTGCATGGACATCACTTTGGTGAAGGTCAGTAACTCCTGAAAATTTCATAATGATATGACAACAGGAACATGGTCAAAAAGGTGTCACAGACGGACAGACAGATGGACGGACAGACAGACAGAAGCGTTCATAGAGCTGCTTGGTCGCAGCTAAAAAAAAAAAAAAGTTTGATAAATGAGGGCCAATGTGTTTTGATTTTATTCACAATTTACACTTCGTCCCCACTATTTTGGAATTGTGGTTGTATTTACACAACCACATAACGAGAGGAAATAATTCAGAGACATCAAGCCTCCTGTTGGCCATCTTTGCCCATCTGTCACAGGCAGCATCAAAGTCAAACTGCGAGGGAGGGAATAACCCGTATACCTGAATACTAGCCAATCCATGTTACAGGCGATATTCACGTGATCTCAGGATACATCATGGTGTCATTACCTGCCAAATATTGTAGTTAGAAGCACATGATTGTATTCGGGGTTATGCTAATGCAGGGCTCTCAGGTCTCACACAATGAGCATGATTGCCACTCATTTCAGTTGGATGTCAAGTACTGACACCACACATAGTGTTTCTCAGGCAAAAAAAATGATTAAAATGAAAACAATTTCCCCTGGGGGTCATCCCTGGGGGGTGTAATACAGCGCTGGCTTTGTGATTAAGCCTGACTTCAGCACTTAGTAAAACCAGGAACCTCTTGAAATCTGGAACATGGACTGAAGTAAAATGAGCTTTAAGTCAGGCTTAGTCACAAAGCCAGCTTTGTAGCAAACCCCTCTGGAGTTCTTGTTGCCACCTGCCAGCTAATCAAGAAAATGCAAAGGGGCTACATAAAAGCCAGATGATAGCACTATCGTATCCGGATAAAACTTAGGGCAACAACCAATGAAAAAAAAAACAAAAAAACACAGTTATCCAGGAATTATTTGCGTGATCCTGCAACAACAATGTTCTGAAAGCTGCATTAACCATTCACCCACGGTGCAAAACGGGACAATCATGCACCCCCCGCCCCCCGGAGAAAATCTCACTCTAGCCTGCGTTCAAAACTTGAGAGCCCTGCTAATAAAATTGCCGATAGCGACTGATATGGTGGCACAAGTCTGGAGAAATACATTAGCCTACATACAACCCACCTGTTCTTCCCTAAACAATCTAATATCACGATGTGCACATGGTTGTTTCTGTCAAAACAAACCATATGCTATTTGTTAGCAGCAAAGACAACGGTAGAGAAATGAGCTTTTTAGGAAAATTTGCTAATATTTTAGTGGAAAATGTGTCAAATTTTGCAATCACACAGCTTGAAAGATAGCACAGCGGGCCAAGACACAGCATATTTTTTGAGGCAATGACGTAGCAGCCCACTACGCTGAAATACGCAGGTGAGAGGGATGAGCAGCTCTAATAGCATGACGGCCTCCTGTCGGTGAGACACACTGAATCACAGGCAGCACAGGAGTAAGACGTGAGACCAGAAAGACACATCCTACTGTTAGCAAAATGCTGCTGCAATAAAATATCCAGTCCTCAGTTTTCGTTTTTATTGAACTGAAGTTTTGAGCATCCAGTTTACCCTTACTGACTTGATTGCGATGGCTACCTGTTTCTTGAATTGCAGAATTAAGAAACAGTCCGTAATTATGATCGACTCCGATATTATGTAAAATAAATAAACGTAAATAAAACCGTGACAAACCATGTAAAAAATACTTGGCTGGTTGTTTCTGTTGACCAATTGCAACCTAGTCAAGTTTAATAAACTGGAAGCAAGGTTTATACAGCGATTGTTCGTAATATTCACCAGTCTGTAGGAGAGTAGCTAGCTTGGTAACCAGCTAATTAACGTAACAGGAGTAAAACAGTCGAACCGTGTTGGTGAAAAGCACACACATCAATTGTCCGAGACATATCACTGTTTCCACATGTGGCGAAAACATAGGATTACAATAACAGTGCAGGACAATAAAAACAGAAGTCATTGACCTATGGATTTCATGTCTTTTTATGTAGCAGGCCTGTGCTGGTGAGGAGGGTGGCATGTCACCCAGCAGGATGAAAAACAATACCTGTTGAAGGGTGGATGAGCTCCTTGTGAGCCAACGGCCACCTTGCACTAGGCGCTGTGGAGCGCTCAAGGTACAGTTGGACAGACCCAATCCGATAGCCATCCACTGCATCCTGCTTTGTCTCTGGCCGTTTCAACTATGTCCTGCTGCTGGGTCCAGATATGTCAGGACAAGAGACTGAGGCCGACCACACTGCACAACTCTCCCTCACTTTAACCCAATTCACGCGCAAGTCAAGACATCACATCATTGCAAGTCACATCGCATCACATCACATCCTCCAACCCCACCCCTTTACAAAGCCCCGTGGCGATGGGCGAGTGACGAAGCAGCAGGTGTGGATACACTGGGAGCTGTAGTCACAGACCAGCACACAGGCGGCCCGGGGCATTGGGTCGGCAGTGGAGTTCGGCAGCCCCCTGGGTGTCTTAGCAGCCCTCTTAAATAAGTGCTCTGCTCCCCTCCATGGCCTGAGGAAGCCTGGTTCTCCTTACCCTGACCTGCTCACCGCGGCAGGAGGGGATCCCATCTGTGCGGTCAAAATACCGAGATGAAAAGAAAGATGACATCGCTCACTATTGGCACTTGGAATGTGCGTACGCTCAAGGACAGCGCCAAAGCAGACAGACCTGAGAGAAGGATAGCACCTGTGACTAGAGAACTCGGCAGGCAGGTAAAACATCCAGATCGCAGCGCTGAGCGAGACAAGATTCGCAAATGCAGGTCAACTAACGGAAATCAAGGCTGGTAATAATTTTTTATGGAGTGTATGGTCGCAGTAGTGCAGAACGCTGTGAAGCAGGTATAGGCTTTGCTATCAGGTCCAATTTAACCAGTAACCAGCTTACTAACCTCCCCAAAGAGATCAGCGACCGTCTCATGACCCTTCGGCTCCCTATCCGAGGAAAACTCTGTTCTACCTTTATCAGTGCATACGCTCCAACAATGACAAACCCAGAGGAGATCAAAGATAAGTCCTATGAGGACTTAAAGAACACCATCGAAAGCATACCAGAGGAGGACCATCTCAGTCTTCTTGGAGACTTCAACACCAGAGTAGGCTCAGGCTATCAGATCTGGGAAGGAGTCATTGGGGGGAATGGAGAAAATGAAAAAGCAATGGTATGTTACTCCTGAAGGCCTGTGCGTCACATGACCTCTTCATCACTAACACAGGTTACCGCCTGTCAAATCAGTGTCCTCAGACAGGATGTCAGAGTGACCAAGGCGATGTGCGGAGCAGATTGCTGGACTGACCGTAAACTCATCATCTCAAAACTTATCTTGCACATCCAGCCCAAGCGGCACCCACAAGGGAAACTGACGAACAAGCATCTCAACATCGGCTAGCTAGATCGTCTCTCCGTGCGACAGAATCTCAGTGCAGACTTGGACAGCAAACTAAGCCAGCTTGATCTCGGAGCAGAGAACAACTGGGCAGCTTTCAGAGATACAGTGTACGACACTGGACTCACGCATCCGGGCCTGAACATGCGTGAACATCAAAAGCTGCTCTGTGATAAGCGAGACTCCTACAGAGCACACTAGCAAGACAGCAGCTCTGCCTCCAAGAAAGCAGCCTACTATTCCATGAAACGACAGGTGCAGCAAAGCTCAGAGAGATGCGGGACTCCTGGCTCAGCAAGAAGGCGGACGAGATACAACAATATGCTGACAGCTACAATTTCAAATGCTTTTATGATGCCCTAAAGATCATCTATGGCCTTCAGTCCACTGGGACATCACAACTTCTTAGTGCTGATGGGTCAACCCTCCTCACCGAGAAGAACGCCATCCTGATGAGATGGGCGGAACACTTCAACAGTGTCTTAAACAGACCCTGCTCCATCAATGCTGAAGCCATTGCTCGCTTACCTCAAGTAGACATTAACATCTCCTTAACAGAGCCTCCAACAGAACAGAAGGTCCAGAAGGCAATAGAGTCCCTTTCCAGTAGCAAGGCACCAGGTTCAGATTCTATTCCTGCTAAAATCTTCAAGGCAGGAGGGCAGTTCCTTCTACAGAAACTCCTGAGCTTTTCCACATCATGTGGGAGCAGGAAACTATTCCACAGGAGCTCAAGAAAGCCTCCATTACCCATCTCTACAAGAGAAAGGGAAACAGTAAATCATGCGACAACCATCAACGGATCTCTCTTCTAGTCAACACTGGGAAAATTCTTGCAAGAGTCCTCCTCAACCGCCTTATTCAGCACCTAGATGGCGGCCACCTTACAGAGAGCCAGTGTGGCTTCAGAAAAGGCCGTGGAACTGCTAACATGATGTTCTCTGCACGACAACTCCATGAAAAGTGGCAAGAACAGGACAAGGATCTCTACATAACGTTTGTAGACTTGACAAAGGCTTTTGACATTGGCAGTTGCCAGGGGTTGTGGAAGATAATGAGTAAGTTTGGCTGCCCTGATAAGTTCATCACAATCGTGCGTCAATCCCACGATGGCATGGTCGCTCGAGTACGGGACAATGAAAACTCTTCCGAGGCATTCCCAGTTACCAACGGAGTCCAGCAAGGCTGCGTACTTGCCCCCAAACTGTTCAGCATGATCTTCAATGTCATGCGCAAGGATGCCTTCTGCAATAAAGACGAAACTGACATCAATATCAGGTAAAGGACCAATGGGAGATTCTTCAACCGGCTTCAGGCAAAGACTAAGGTCAATGAGGCTACAGTGAGTGACTTTCTGTTCACAGATGACTGTGCGTTTAACGCTTCCACTGAGACCAAGATGCAGCAGAGCATTGACCGCTTCTTTACCGTTTGTGACAAATTTGGCTTACAATTAGTACCAAGAAAACTGAGGTCCTGTACCAGCCAGCCCTGCAGAAGATCTATGTGGCCCCTACCATCAATGTTAATGAGGAAACCCTCAAGGCCATTGAGAACTTTACATACCTTGGCAGCACACTTTCCAGATCTGTGAACATTGACGCAGAGGTCACGTCACGCATTACCAAGGCCAGCACAACCATTGGACGGCTTCGTGTTACGGTCTGGGAAAGGAGAGGCATTCGGCTGTCCACAAAGCTGAAGGTTTACGAGCCAGTTCTACTGCCTTCACTACTATGCCTGTGAGACATGGACAGTCTACGAACGTCATGCCAAATAGCTCAATCGCTTCCATCTGAATTGCCTCAGAAAGCTGCTGAAAATCACATGGAGTGACAAAGTCCCTGATACCGAAGTCCTCTCTCGAACTGGCCTGCTAAGCATTCACATACTGCTCAAGAAATCCCAGGTCAGGTGGTCTGGCCACCTTGTCAGAATGCCCGACACATGCCTCCCGAAAAGACTGTTCTATGGTGAACTTGCAGTGGGAAAATACTCACAGGCGGTCAAAAGAAGCTGTATAAGGACTCCCTTAAAGCGTCACTGAAATGGTTCCGTATCGACACTGAAATCTGGGAGACCCTGGCAGTAGACCGGCCAGGATGGCGAGGCCTAATCAGTGAAGGTGCTGACTCCTTTGAACGTAACAGGGTTGCGGAGGCTCAGCGAAAACGTGAGCTGCGCAAGTCCAAAGCAACCTACCTGACACCCACCCAAAGGAATCATCTATGCCCAGTTTGTGACAGAACCTTCCATGCCCACACTGGACTGATCAGTCATATAAAACACAAACACTAACACTGCACTAAAGCGTCCACGTCATGTCCTTGGTCTTCGTCGACTACGACGGACGAATAACAGTAGAAGCTTTCATCATAGGAAAATAAAATAAATTCAATAACATCATCAAATTAGAATAAATTAATTCTACTTAACAAAGCTGACATTAAATTATGTAAGATATTGTAAATATAATGGAATAGGTTTTTGTTAAATAGATAATCTGGAAACTACATTGATGAAACCGAAATCGGCGATTTTTCGTCAGACATACCTGTTAGAACACTGTTGCCATGGAAACGGCGAAGAAGGTGGACTTGACTTATTGGTATAAAATTGTTCCCAGACAAATTTCAGGAAAAGTCACCGAATTTGGTGGTCCTAGACCAAGCCGTTCAGAAATTATACCATGTGAAAATTGGCGCAGGCATAAAAAGCCCCCCAGTCTACATAGGGTTTAAGACACAGTCATATTTAGGTACTATGGGAAAAGTATGGGCACTGGTGTATAGATAGGAATTTACCTCCATAGACATGGGGGAGAAATAGCATCAGAACCTTTTGGCCACTGATTGGACAATCTGACTTGCTGTGACAGTGAGTAATATTCTGACTGGCTATTCAGTGAGCAATGTGATGATTGGCTAGTCTGCCCACGGGATTAAAAATAGGGTCATAATTTATAACTTGAAGCCCGTAAATCTGGTTTGTGCTCGTAACTTTAGTGTCGTACACACAGGTAGGAAATTCTTCAACCACAAATCTTTTTTAGACACGCACAAAACTATTTTACAAGCTCAAAACTTTCTTGCACACGCACCATTCTATTTCACAAGCCCAAAATGTTTTTACACGTGCACAAAACTATTTACCCTAATTTGATTCCATAGGGGCAGGACCTCATCGGAGCATTTCACAGACAGGTACGGCAGAAATGGTCAGCATGAGAAAACTCCTTTTTTTTACTATGATGCATTTAAACCTTTTTGTCTAGACTTCAAGAATACAAGAATGTCCAATGAAAAGTCATATAATAGGTACACTTTAAGAAGAATCAAATAACAAGATTTAATGTAAAGACAAGTCGATATTCGTAAATCATGTGCCCAAGGAAGAGCCTGAAGTACTGCATTTTGTGTTTTGTGCTGCTTTTAGATTCACACAGGAAACCAGCATAAGTCACAGCTGAGGGCTGAGATATGGATAAGTATTACTGTGCAGTGCTTTCGGTAGAATCGCACGACCAGACAGGGCAGCAGACAGTGTCATTTCTACGCGAGATTATCGGGAGAAATACATGAGACAGACACCAGAATATTGCGATGCAGCGAAAACATACAAGTCACATATATCGTGCGTAGGAAAAGTAATGGGCCTAGTGCTGGTGATAATGTACTGAAATGCAAATTACTTCGGCAAAATCTATACGGCAAACAAATATCAAACTAATAATTACTGTAGACTTAAAGTAACTTTGAGGAGAGAGAGGACTTCGCACAAAAATTTGAAAAAAAGCAACTTTCAGATCCCTCCCCCTCCCTCTCCACTGCACTCCTCAGACCCTCCCCCAGAAGGCTACCGTGCACGCGAAGGCACGCGAGCTGTTATGCATGCGACAGTGGAGAGATTTCGCTCGTTCACATTATGAAAGCGGCCAAGTTGCCGAGGCGAGACGTTACTGTTGCGAACAGTCAACACTGCTGGCCAACAAACAGGCGCGTCGTTAGACCTGAAAATTCCAGGGCTAATATCCCTCCTTTTCTTGAAAATAATTCGTCCTGGTTAATTCTAGATGGTTTTCCTTCATTCACACGTCTTCCAATTCAAGAATAATCAAGTGGCAATCGAATCGAACTGCTTCTCTCCCCCATGCGATCTAAAAGCGACAAAATAATAGGCTGCACTCAGTACCGAAAAATAATTTGATTATAATTCGGTCTATGCACCGTCACTTGGCGATGGCATTTCAGAACTCTTCCGCGAATTAAGGTAATTTCGGCGACAAGTACATACACCTGTTTTGCAGCATGGTCGCTCAATTCGTAGTAAAAAAAGAGACAGCTGTCCGATTGGAAAATGTAAACGGACGAAACCACTTACTATTCTGAAATGCTGGGCCGAGTGCAGGTGCATAGACCTAATAAAAATTAAATTATTATTCTGTCCTGAATGCAGCCCATTATTTTGTCGCTTTTAGATTGCATGAGGGAGAGAAGCCGTCTCTTCGATTGCCAACAAACGAGCAGAAATAAATCATGTCGAGATGAAAAGTAATCTACAGCAGTATATATTCATTAAAAACCCAGCACACACTTATTTCAATAAGTTACCCGTTTTTTGAGTACAGAAACAGTCGTGAATCCAGCTGAATGGCCAGTAAATCATGTATGTCAGCATTTAGCTGTGAGAGCACAGAAACGTTACACATATTTATAAGGACAACAACACAACTGATAAGACTGCCAGGTCACTTCATGAAGAGATTTTCTGCTGCTCTCTAATAAAACAACGCCAGTAACGTTAGCCCTAGCATCTGAAACAAGCTAACGTTAGTTCGACTGCAACATCACAGTAACATCACATGCACTGCGGAGTACTGTAACAATTACAAGACTCTGGCTATTCGAACAGCGACTGTGCTTGTAAGCGACGTTCACTCGCTTATTTGCAGAGCGCAAATGAATTGATGCTGGTTAGGGCTGGGGTTAGTTTGGTGATCATGTCAGCGACGCCAACTGGCTTATTTGCAGGGCAAAAATGAACCAACAAATAAAGCAGGGGTTTACCTGTCAAGGAGAAAAGTCGCAAACTCTGCGTCAGTTTTTAATCCTTCCAGATCACGGAGTTCCTTCCACTTCTAAAAATCCACTCCGATGTTCACTCTGGTTTTATCCTGGGTTTTGTTAAATTCTGTCTTTTGTGCTTTTTCCCACCCCTTCTGGCTTCCTCTCCTTACTTGTCTTAGCCCTGTGCTGTTGCCCGTAACGGAGGTATCGGTATTTTTTTCCTCGCTGATGGCTCTAAGCTCCTGAACCCGCTCTCGGAGATTTGAACTTGACTGAGCACTGGCGTGAACTGAGGAGGGAGGGGGAGGGGCTGTCTGCAGCGCGTGCATGTGCAGTGACGGCTGTCAGACACCATCCTGGCTCTTATTGGTTCTTTTTGGTCGGTCCGAATGATTCTTTTAAATTGCAGTAGGAGCATTAGGTGGGTTTAAAAGGAGCCTTTTTTTCATTTACAGATGACTAGTTTTATGTAATACTGTCTGTACACAGTGACAGTTTTAGCAAAAATGACAAGAAGTTACTTTTCTAAAACTTACCAACTGCAGCTTTAACCAATACCAATTGAAGGAAAAAAGGCATGGAATGTGACCTCTGTTATTTTCAGGATACTGCAACAGTTGCAGAGATGCCAAGTCTCACGCGTCAGGCGCGAGTCTCTAGCATTCACGTTCCTGTGCCGTAGTCAGCAATTATTCTATTAACGTGCACTGAAGAAATTCACTCGCAGAATTTGAGTCATTGTGCATGAAGTTGATCAGTTTCACGTGCATAACGATTAATTTCCCCACTAGTGACCCGGAAATCAATTATGACTCGGGAATTTTCAGGCTTGTCTTTACTGAGGGATTGAAAGCAATCGCATTGAAAAAAGACGTTTCAAATGGTCTTATTTCATTTAAACAAGTTAAACGATCATGAAAGACGTTTCCAATCCCTGGGTACTGAGAAGCGCGGGAAGTCCGGAGTCATAATCGCTTCCCATGTTACTTGTGATGAGGTGCATCTTTACGCAAGTGAAACGGAAACTTTATTGCACAATTTAATTCCGCGTATCTAATTAATAAGTGTTCATTGAATAATTGCGGACTACGGTGAATAAGCCTACAAGATGTGCGAGACCTACACCGAATGAGTGAGACTTGGCATCTCTGGCAACAAGGCGTCGCTTTAAATCTAATTTGACATGTGAATCGATAGATTTGTTGCTTTATTTATAACACAATGAGACACGCAGAAAACATTCTACAGTGCATTAACAGTATAAATGTTTAAGAATGAACCAACATCGTCAAACAGAAGGCTATTAAAAAGCAAACATAATATGAGTTATCTCCCTCTACCACATGACCTGATGAAATGATGAAACAGTAAACAGGCTGAAATAAATGCAAAATTACAATCTACATGTATATAGCACATCAGCGGAACATGTGAACATGTGAACTGAGACAACTGTACTACTCTTCTTCAGACCACCCTTGATTTTCATGGATTAGTGATTAGCAACACAGCAACGCAACAACATATTATACCTATTAAATCCCCATATAAAAAGTAATTCTCAATAACAACTGTGCATAGGCCTAATTCGGACTACATTACTCGCGCATTTGGCAGACTCTAGGCATACGTGTGTAGATTCGGCGGCCCGCCTACTGCGAAGCTTGTCTCGGCAGAGTATGAGGTTGATGATAACACGCAACCTGAAGCGGAGATTATCCCGAGAAATCCACGAGAGATACACGAAACATCTCCTGGGTATTAGGCAGTATCTGCTGGCCTGTACAGCATTTCAAATTCTGAGCAGTTTGTCAATGCATATGAATGTGTGTGTGTGAACAGAGGCTGTGTAAAAGTGTGTGTGTGCTCGAAAGAGCGTGTCTGTATCTGTGTAAGAGAGGGTGTGTGTGTAAGAGACGGTGTCTGTGTGTGTGTAAGAGAGGGTGCGTGTGTGTGTGTAAGAGAGGGTGTGTGTGTGTATGTGTGTGTGTGTGTGTGTAAAAGAGGGTGTGTGTGTCTGTGTGTGTAAGAGAGGGTGGTTGTGTGTGTGTGTGTGTGTGTGTGTGTAAGAGAGGGTGTGCCTGTGTGTGTAAGAGAGGGTGTGTGTGTCTGAGTGTGTAAGAGAGGGTGTGTGTGTGTGTGTGTGTGTGTAAGAAAGGGTGTGTGTGTGTGTGTGTGTGTGTGTGTGTGTGTGTGTAAGAGAGGGTGTCTGTGTGTGTGTAAGAGAGGGTGCGTGTGTATGTGTGTGTGTAAGAGAGGGTGTGTGTGTGTGTGTGTGTGTAAGAGAGGGTGTGTGTGTGTGTGTGTGTGTGTGTGTAAAAGAGGGTGTGTGTGTCTGTGTGTGTAAGAGAGGGTGTGTCTGTGTGTGTAAGAGAGGGTGTGTCTGTGTGTGTAAGAGAGGGTGTGTGTGTCTGTGTGTGTAAGAGAGGGTGTGTGTGTGTGTGTGTGTGTGTGTGTGTACGTGAGTGTGTGTGTCGTTTTGTAAGAATATTTTATGTACAGCACTGTATATCATTTAAAAACGGAGATTTGTTACATGCTGTTTAAATTTGTTTAAGTTGTCATTGCTGGATTTCCCTGTTGTGATTTCCCAGTCATAACAGAGTGTTTCTGTACCTCGCTCCGACAGGAGGAGCGGCTCTGCATCAGGTGAGGTGTGTGCGCCAGTCACATCCAGGAGCAGCTTACTGGAGACGCCCATACAGAGGGACTCCTTCAGACAGAGCTCTGAGAGAGAGAGAGAGAGAGAGAGAGAGACAGGGAAGAATCGATGAGCTCCAGAGAACACAAAGCCTGCATTACTGTCTCTACACTGTTATAAACTTGCTCCTTTTTTGCCAGTTAATTTAACTGTAATTTTACGATAAGAATTACAACACAGTTCTGTGTATGTTGAGCGTAAACCACAGTAAAATGCGCGCAGGACTCTACTTACAGTTAAAATAACTGGCAAAAAAGGTGCAAGTTAATAACAGCGCACAGTCAGCAGACACTCACTCACATTCCCAGAGAACAACAGTCTCAGGTGAAGGGTAAAGGTGAGAGGTGAAAGGTTACCAGTGTTGTTGATGGCATGGGCCCACAGGAGCTGAGCGATGTGCTGCGTCCACGCTCTCCGCTCGTCCTCAGAAGGGGCCTGCAGTGTGAGGCAGTCTCGGGTTCGAGCAGCCTGCCGCACCCACACCTCAAAACGCACTCCCTCCTCTCCCACACATTGCGTGAGGCCCATCTCCCCGGTCTGTGTGAGGGGGGAGAGAGGGAGAGAGGGAGATTTAAAAACACACTTTATTTACCTTGTGATGTCACCACAACACATCTACCGCGCCAAAAATAAACAAAAAGTAAAAAAGATAAAGAACGCAGGTATGTCATCAAAAATGAATCAATAGTAACCCTTCCTGCACAAAGAATAACACTTCCCCAACCTCCCATGAGCCTGTAAAACTATCCGGAGAGAAAGAGAACTTGAGTCACAGTAACAGTACTGCCAGCGATGGACCTTTGAGAGACCCGAGGGAGCGGAGGCTCAGCTGATGCTGTTTGTAGTTGAAGACAACGAAGGAAAAACCATCTGAGTCAAAATTTAGCATTTTTTGATATTTTATATATTATATTATTATAACAATATTTATGATAATATTAATAAATATAAAAGTCTTAGATATTATTATCTAATAATATAAAAATAGGATATTTTATTTCCAATTTTTGTCAGCGTTGTGTGCTCTGTATCTCTCCTTGATGTTGTGTTTGTACAGTAGTTGTGGCGTGTGCTCTGTATCTCACCTTGATGTTGTGTTTGCACAGTAGTTGTAGTGTGTGCTCTGTATCTCATCTTGATGTTGTGTTTGTACAGTAGTTGTAGTGTGTGCTCTGTATCTCACCTTGATGTTGTGTTTGTACAGTAGTTGTAGTGTGTGTGCTCTGTATCTCACCTTGATGTTGTGTTTGTACAGTAGTTGTAGTGTGTGTGCTCTGTATCTCACCTTCATGTTGTGTTTGTACAGTAGTTGTAGTGTGTGTGCTCTGTATCTCACATTGATGTTGTGTTTGTACAGCAGTTGCAGTGTGTGTGCTCTGTATCTCACCTTGATGTTGTGTTTGTACAGTAGTTGCAGTGTGTGTGCTCTGTATCTCACATTGATGTTGTGTTTGTACAGTAGTTGCAGTGTGTGCTCTGTATCTCACATTGATGTTGTGTTTGTACAGTAGTTGTAGTGTGTGTGCTCTGTATCTCACCTTGATGTTGTGTTTGTACAGTAGTTGCAGTGTGTGTGCTCTGTATCTCACCTTGATGTTGTGTTTCTACAGTAGTTGTAGTGTGTGTGCTCTGTTTCTCACCTTGATGTTGTGTTTGTACAGTAGTTGCAGTGTGTGTGCTCTGTATCTCACCTTGATGTTGTGTTTCTACAGTAGTTGTAGTGTGTGTGCTCTGTATCTCACCTTGATGTTGTGTTTGTACAGTAGTTGCAGTGTGTGTGCTCTGTATCTCACCTAGATGTTGTGTTTGTACAGTAGTTGTAGTGTGTGTGCTCTGTATCTCACCTTGATGTTGTGTTTGTACAGTTGTTGTAGTGTGTGATCTGTATCTCACCTTGATGTTGTGTTTGTACAGTAGTTGCAGTGTGTGTGCTCTGTATCTCACCTTCATGTTGTGTTTGTACAGTTGTTGTAGTGTGTGTGCTCTGTATCTCGATGTTGTGTTTGTACAGTAGTTGCAGTGTGTGTGCTCTGTATCTCACCTTGATGTTGTGTTTGTACAGTAGTTGTAGTGTGTGCTCTGTATCTCACCTTGATGTTGTGTTTGTACAGTAGTTGTAGTGCGTGTGCTCTATATCTCACCTTGATGTTGTGTTTGTACAGTAGTTGTAGTGTGTGCTCTGTATCTCACCTTGATGTTGTGTTAGTACAGTTGTGTTCGTGTGTGTGCTCTGTATCTCACCTTGATGTTGTGTTTGTACAGTAGTTGTAGTGTGTGCTCTGTATCTCACCTTGATGTTGTGTTAGTACAGTTGTGTTAGTGTGTGTGCTCTGTATCTCACCTTGATGTTGTGTTTGTACAGTAGTTGTAGTGTGTGCTCTGTATCTCACCTTGATGTTGTGTTTGTACAGTAGTTGTAGTGTGTGTGCTCTGTATCTCACCTTGATGTTGTGTTTGTACAGTAGTTATAGTGCGTGTGCTCTGTATCTCACCTTGATGTTGTGTTTGTACAGTAGTTGTAGTGCGTGTGCTCTGTATCTCACCTTGATGTTGTGTTTGTACAGTAGTTGTAGTGTGTGCTCTGTATCTCACCTTGATGTTGTGTTTGTACAGTAGTTGTAGTGTGTGCTCTGTATCTCACCTTGATGTTGTGTTTGTACAGTAGTTGTAGTGCGTGTGCTCTGTATCTCACCTTGATGTTGTGTTTGTACAGTAGTTGTAGTGTGTGCTCTGTATCTCACCTTGATGTTGTGTTAGTACAGTTGTGTTAGTGTGTGTGCTCTGTATCTCACCTTGATGTTGTGTTTGTACAGTAGTTGTAGTGTGTGCTCTGTATCTCACCTTGATGTTGTGTTTGTACAGTAGTTGTAGTGCGTGTGCTCTGTATCTCACCTTGATGTTGTGTTTGAACAGCAGTTGCAGTGTGTGCTCTGTATCTCACCTTGATGTTGTGTTTGTACAGCAGTTGCAGTGTGTGTGCTCTGTATCTCACCTTGATGTTGTGTTTGTACAGTAGTTGTAGTGTGTGTGCTCTGTATCTCACCTTGATGTTGTGTTTGTACAGTAGTTGAAGTGTGTGTGCTCTGTATCTCACCTTGATGTTGTGTTTGTACAGTAGTTGTAGTGTGCGCTCTGTATCTCACCTTGATGTTGTGTTTGTACAGTAGTTGTAGTGTGTGCTCTGTATCTCACCTTGATGTTGTGTTTGTACAGTAGTTGTAGTGTGTGTGCTCTGTATCTCACCTTGATGTTGTGTTTGTACAGTAGTTGAAGTGAGTGTGCTCTGTATCTCACCTTGATGTTGTGTTTGTACAGTAGTTGTAGTGTGTGCTCTGTATCTCACCTTGATGTTGTGTTTGTACAGTAGTTATAGTGTGTGCTCTGTATCTCACCTTGATGTTGTGTTTGTACAGCAGTTGCAGTGTGTGTGCTCTGTATCTCACCTTGATGTTGTGTTTGTACAGTAGTTGTAGTGTGTGTGCTCTGTATCTCACCTTGATGTTGTGTTTGTACAGTAGTTGTAGTGTGTGTGCTCTGTATCTCACCTTGATGTTGTGTTTGTACAGTAGTTGTAGTGTGTGCTCTGTATCTCACCTTGATGTTGTGTTTGTACAGCAGTTGCAGTGTGTGTGCTCTGTATCTCACCTTGATGTTGTGTTTGTACAGTAGTTGTAGTGTGCGCTCTGTATCTCACCTTGATGTTGTGTTTGTACAGTAGTTGTAGTGTGTGCTCTGTATCTCACCTTGATGTTGTGTTTGTACAGTAGTTGTAGTGTGTGCTCTGTATCTCACCTTGATGTTGTGTTTGTACAGTTGTGTTAGTGTGTGTGCTCTGTATCTCACCTTGATGTTGTGTTTGTACAGTAGTTGTAGTGTGTGCTCTGTATCTCACCTTAATGTTGTGTTTGTACAGTAGTTGCAGTGTGTGTGCTCTGTATCTCACCTTCATGTTGTGTTTGTACAGTAGTTGCAGTGTGTGTGCTCTGTATCTCACCTTGATGTTGTGTTTGTACAGTTGTTGTAGTGTGTGCTCTGTATCTCACCTTGATGTTGTGTTTGTACAGTAGTTGTAGTGTGTGTGCTCTGTATCTCACCTTCATGTTGTGTTTGTACAGTTGTTGTAGTGTGTGCTCTGTATCTCACCTTGATGTTGTGTTTGTACAGTAGTTGCAGTGTGTGTGCTCTGTATCTCACCTTGATGTTGTGTTTGAACAGCAGTTGCAGTGCGTGTGCTCTGTATCTCACCTTGATGTTGTGTTTGTACAGTAGTTGTAGTGTGTGTGCTCTGTATCTCACCTTGATGTTGTGTTTGTACAGCAGTTGCAGTGTGTGTGCTCTGTATCTCACCTTGATGTTGTGTTTGTACAGCAGTTGCAGTGCTTGTGCTCTGTATCTCACCTTGATGTTGTGTTTGTACAGTAGTTGTAGTGTGTGCTCTGTATCTCACCTTGATGTTGTGTTTGTACAGCAGTTGCAGTGTGTGTGCTCTGTATCTCACCTTGATGTTGTGTTTGTACAGTAGTTGTAGTGTGTGCTCTGTATCTCACCTTGATGTTGTGTTTGTACAGTAGTTGTAGTGTGTGTGCTCTCTATCTCACATTGATGTTGTGTTTGTACAGCAGTTGCAGTGTGTGTGCTCTGTATCTCACATTGATGTTGTGTTTGTACAGTAGTTGTAGTGTGTGTGCTCTCTATCTCACATTGATGTTGTGTTTGTACAGCAGTTGCAGTGTGTGTGCTCTGTATCTCACATTGATGTTGTGTTTGTACAGTAGTTGTAGTGCGTGTGCTCTGTATCTCACCTTGATGTTGTGTTTGTACAGTAGTTGTAGTCTGTGTGCTCTGTATCTCACCTTGATGTTGTGTTTGTACAGTAGTTGTAGTGCGTGTGCTCTGTATCTCACCTTGATGTTGTGTTTGTACAGTAGTTGTAGTGTGTGCTCTGTATCTCACCTTGATGTTGTGTTTGTACAGTAGTTGTAGTGCGTGTGCTCTGTATCTCACCTTGATGTTGTGTTTGTACAGTAGTTGTAGTGCGTGTGCTCTGTATCTCACCTTGATGTTGTGTTTGTACAGTAGTTGTAGTGTGTGCTCTGTATCTCACCTTGATGTTGTGTTTGTACAGTAGTTGTAGTGTGTGTGCTCTGTATCTCACCTTGATGTTGTGTTTGTACAGCAGTTGCAGTGTGTGTGCTCTGTATCTCACCTTGATGTTGTGTTTGTACAGTAGTTGTAGTGTGTGCTCTGTATCTCACCTTGATGTTGTGTTTGTACAGTAGTTGTAGTGTGTGCTCTGTATCTCACCTTGATGTTGTGTTTGTACAGTAGTTGTAGTGTGTGTGCTCTCTATCTCACATTGATGTTGTGTTTGTACAGCAGTTGCAGTGTGTGTGCTCTGTATCTCACATTGATGTTGTGTTTGTACAGTAGTTGTAGTGTGTGTGCTCTCTATCTCACATTGATGTTGTGTTTGTACAGCAGTTGCAGTGTGTGTGCTCTGTATCTCACATTGATGTTGTGTTTGTACAGTAGTTGTAGTGCGTGTGCTCTGTATCTCACCTTGATGTTGTGTTTGTACAGTAGTTGTAGTGTGTGTGCTCTGTATCTCACCTTGATGTTGTGTTTGTACAGTAGTTGTAGTGCGTGTGCTCTGTATCTCACCTTGATGTTGTGTTTGTACAGTAGTTGTAGTGTGTGCTCTGTATCTCACCTTGATGTTGTGTTTGTACAGTAGTTGTAGTGCGTGTGCTCTGTATCTCACCTTGATGTTGTGTTTGTACAGTAGTTGTAGTGCGTGTGCTCTGTATCTCACCTTGATGTTGTGTTTGTACAGTAGTTGCAGTGTGTGCTCTGTATCTCACCTTGATGTTGTGTTTGTACAGTAGTTGCAGTGTGTGTGCTCTGTATCTCACCTTGATGTTGTGTTTGTACAGCAGTTGCAGTGTGTGTGCTCTGTATCTCACCTTGATGTTGTGTTTGTACAGTAGTTGTAGTGTATGCTCTGTATCTCACCTTGATGTTGTGTTTGTACAGTAGTTGTAGTGTGTGTGCTCTCTATCTCACATTGATGTTGTGTTTGTACAGCAGTTGCAGTGTGTGTGCTCTGTATCTCACATTGATGTTGTGTTTGTACAGTAGTTGTAGTGCGTGTGCTCTGTATCTCACCTTGATGTTGTGTTTGTACAGTAGTTGTAGTGTGTGTGCTCTGTATCTCACCTTGATGTTGTGTTTGTGCAGTAGTTGTAGTGTGTGTGCTCTGTATCTCACCTTGATGTTGTGTTTGTACAGTAGTTGTAGTGTGTGTGCTCTGTATCTCACCTTGATGTTGTGTTTGTACAGTAGTTGTAGTGCGTGTGCTCTGTATCTCACCTTGATGTTGTGTTTGTACAGTAGTTGTAGTGCGTGTGCTCTGTATCTCACCTTGATGTTGTGTTTGTACAGTAGTTGTAGTGTGTGTGCTCTGTATCTCACCTTGATGTTGTGTTTGTACAGTAGTTGTAGTGTGTGCTCTGTATCTCACCTTGATGTTGTGTTTGTACAGTAGTTGTAGTGTGTGTGCTCTGTATCTCACCTTGATGTTGTGTTTGTACAGTAGTTGTAGTGTGTGCTCTGTATCTCATCTTGATGTTGTGTTTGTACAGTAGTTGTAGTGTGTGCGCTCTGTATCTCACCTTGATGTTGTGTTTGTACAGTAGTTGTAGTGTGTGTGCTCTGTATCTCACCTTGATGTAGGTTTGTACAGTAGTTGTAGTGTGTGCTCTGTATCTCACCTTGATGTTGTGTTTGTACAGTAGTTATAGTGCGTGTGCTCTGTATCTCATCTTGATGTTGAATTTCTACAGTAGTTGTAGAGTGTGTGCTCTGTATCTCATCTTGATGTTGTGTTTGTACAGTAGTTGTAGTGTGTGTGCTCTGTATCTCACCTTGATGTTGTGTTTGTACAGTAGTTGTAGTGTGTGTGCTCTGTATCTCACCTTCATGTTGTGTTTGTACAGTAGTTGTAGTGTGTGCTCTGTATCTCACCTTGATGTTGTGTTTGTACAGTAGTTGTAGTGTGTGTGCTCTGTATCTCACCTTGATGTTGTGTTTGTACAGTAGTTGTAGTGTGTGCTCTGTATCTCACCTTGATGTTGTGTTTGTACAGTAGATGAAGTGTGTGTGCTCTGTATCTCACCTTGATGTTGAGTTTGTACAGTAGTTGCAGTGTGTGCTCTGTATCTCACCTTGATGTTGTGTTTGTACAGTAGTTGCAGTGTGTGCTCTGTATCTCACCTTGATGTTGTGTTTGTACAGCAGTTGCAGTGTGTGTGCTCTGTATCTCACCTTGATGTTGTGTTTGTACAGTAGTTGCAGTGTGTGTGCTCTGTATCTCACATTGATGTTGTGTTTGTACAGTAGTTGCAGTGTGTGCTCTGTATCTCACATTGATGTTGTGTTTGTACAGTAGTTGTAGTGTGTGTGCTCTGTATCTCACCTTGATGTTGTGTTTGTACAGTAGTTGCAGTGTGTGTGCTCTGTATCTCACCTTGATGTTGTGTTTCTACAGTAGTTGTAGTGTGTGTGCTCTGTATCTCACCTTGATGTTGTGTTTGTACAGTAGTTGTAGTGTGTGTGCTCTGTATCTCACCTTGATGTTGTGTTTGTACAGTAGTTGTAGTGTGTGTGCTCTGTATCTCACCTTCATGTTGTGTTTGTACAGTAGTTGTAGTGTGTGTGCTCTGTATCTCACCTTGATGTTGTGTTTGTACAGTAGTTGTAGTGTGTGCTCTGTATCTCACCTTGATGTTGTGTTTGTACAGTAGTTGTAGTGTGTGTGCTCTGTATCTCACCTTGATGTTGTGTTTGTACAGTAGTTGCAGTGTGTGCTCTGTATCTCACCTTGATGTTGTGTTTGTACAGCAGTTGCAGTGTGTGTGCTCTGTATCTCACCTTGATGTTGTGTTTGTACAGCAGTTGCAGTGTGTGTGCTCTGTATCTCACCTTGATGTTGTGTTTGTACAGTTGTTGTAGTGTGTGCTCTGTATCTCACATTGATGTTGTGTTTGTACAGCAGTTGCAGTGTGTGTGCTCTGTATCTCACATTGATATTGTGTTTGTACAGTAGTTGTAGTGCGTGTGCTCTGTATCTCACCTTGATGTTGTGTTTGTACAGTAGTTGTAGTGTGTGTGCTCTGTATCTCACCTTCATGTTGTGTTTGTACAGTAGTTGTAGTGTGTGTGCTCTGTATCTCACATTGATGTTGTGTTTGTACAGCAGTTGCAGTGTGTGTGCTCTGTATCTCACCTTGATGTTGTGTTTGTACAGTAGTTGTAGTGTGTGCTCTGTATCTCACCTTGATGTTGTGTTTGTACAGTAGTTGTAGTGTGTGTGCTCTGTATCTCACCTTGATGTTGTGTTTGTACAGTAGTTGTAGTGTGTGTGCTCTGTATCTCACCTTCATGTTGTGTTTGTACAGTAGTTGTAGTGTGTGTGCTCTGTATCTCACATTGATGTTGTGTTTTTACAGCAGTTGCAGTGTGTGTGCTCTGTATCTCACCTTGATGTTGTGTTTGTACAGTAGTTGTAGTGTGTGCTCTGTATCTCACCTTGATGTTGTGTTTGTACAGTAGTTGTTGTGTGTGTGCTCTGTATCTCACCTTGATGTTGTGTTTGTACAGTAGTTGTAGTGTGTGTGCTCTGTATCTCACATTGATGTTGTGTTTGTACAGTAGTTGTAGTGTGTGCTCTGTATCTCACCTTGATGTTGTGTTTGTAAAGTAGTTGTAGTGTGTGCTCTGTATCTCACCTTGATGTTGTGTTTGTACAGCAGTTGCAGTGTGTGTGCTCTGTATCTCACATTGATGTTGTGTTTGTACAGCAGTTGCAGTGTGTGTGCTCTGTATCTCACATTGATGTTGTGTTTGTACAGTAGTTGTAGTGCGTGTGCTCTGTATCTCACCTTGATGTTATGTTTGTACGGTAGTTGTAGTGTGTGTGCTCTGTATCTCACCTTGATGTTGTGTTTGTACAGTAGTTGTAGTGTGTGTGCTCTGTATCTCACCTTCATGTTGTGTTTGTACAGTAGTTGTAGTGTGTGTGCTCTGTATCTCACATTGATGTTGTGTTTGTACAGCAGTTGCAGTGTGTGTGCTCTGTATCTCACCTTGATGTTGTGTTTGTACAGTAGTTGTAGTGTGTGCTCTGTATCTCACCTTGATGTTGTGTTTGTACAGTAGTTGTAGTGTGTGTGCTCTGTATCTCACCTTGATGTTGTGTTTGTACAGTAGTTGTAGTGTGTGTGCTCTGTATCTCACCTTGATGTTGTGTTTGTACAGTAGTTGTAGTGTGTGCTCTGTATCTCATCTTGATGTTGTGTTTGTACAGTAGTTGTAGTGTGTGCTCTGTATCTCACCTTGATGTTGTGTTTGTACAGTAGTTGTAGTGTGTGCTCTGTATCTCACCTTGATGTTGTGTTTGTAAAGTAGTTGTAGTGTGTGCTCTGTATCTCACCTTGATGTTTTGTTTGTACAGTAGTTGTAGTGTGTGCTCTGTATCTCACCTTGATGTTGTGTTTGTACCGTAGTTGTAGTGTGCGTGCTCTGTATCTCACCTTGATGTTGTGTTTGTACAGTAGTTGTAGTGTGTGCTCTGTATCTCACCTTGATGTTGTGTTTGTACAGTAGTGGTAGTGTGTGTGCTCTGTATCTCACCTTGATGTTGTGTTTGTACAGCTGTTGTAGTGTGTGCTCTGTATCTCACCTTGATGTTGTGTTTGTACAGTAGTGGTAGTGTGTGTGCTCTGTATCTCACCTTGATGTTGTGTTTGTACAGTAGTTGTAGTTTGTGTGCTCTGTATCTCACCTTGATGTTGTGTTTGTACAGTTGTAGTGTGCGTGCTCTGTATCTCACCTTGATGTTGTGTTTGTAAAGTAGTGGTAGTGTGTGTGCTCTGTATCTCACCTTGATGTTGTGTTTGTACAGTAGTTGTAGTGTGTGTGTCTGTTTCTCACCTTGATGTTGTGTTTGTACAGTAGTTGTAGCGTGTGCTCTGTATCTCACCTTGATGTTGTGTTTGTACAGTAGTTGTAGTGTGTGTGCTCTGTATCTCACTTTGATGTTGTGTTTGTACAGTAGTTGTAGTGTGTGCTCTGTATCTCACCTTGATGTTGTGTTTGTACAGTAGTTGTAGTGTGTGTGCTCTGTATCTCACCTTGATGTTGTGTTTGTACAGTTGTTGTAGTGTGTGCTCTGTATCTCACCTTGATGTTGTGTTTGTACAGTAGTTGTAGTGCGTGTGCTCTGTATCTCACCTTGATGTTGTGTTTGTACAGTAGTTGTCGTGTGTGTGCTCTGTATCTCACCTTGATGTTGTGTTTGTACAGTAGTTGTAGTGCGTGTGCTCTGTATCTCACCTTGATGTTGTGTTTGTACAGTAGTTGTCGTGTGTGTGCTCTGTATCTCACCTTGATGTTGTGTTTGTACAGTAGTTGTAGTGTGTGTGCTCTGTATCTCACATTGATGTTGTGTTTGTACAGTTGTGTTAGTGTGTGTGCTCTGTATCTCACCTTGATGTTGTGTTTGTACAGTTGTGTTAGTGTGTGTGCTCTGTATCCCACATTGATGCTGTGTTTGTACAGTAGTTGTAGTGTGTGTGCTCTGTTTCTCACCTTGATGTTGTGTTTGTACAGTAGTTGCAGTGTGTGTGCTCTGTATCTCACCTTGATGTTGTGTTAGTACAGTAGTTGTAGTGTGTGTGCTCTGTATCTCACCTTGATGTTGTGTTAATACAGTTGTGTTAGTGTGTGTGCTCTGTATCTCACCTTGATGTTGTGTTTGTACAGTTGTGTTAGTGTGTGTGCTCTGTATCTCACCTTGATGTTGTGTTAGTACAGTAGTTGTTGTGTGTGCTCTGTATCTCACCTTGATGTTGTGTTAGTACAGTTGTGTTAGTGTGTGTGCTCTGTATCTCACCTTGATGTTGTGTTTGTACAGTAGTTGTAGTGTGTGTGCTCTGTATCTCACCTTGATGTTGTGTTTGGACAGTAGTTGCAGGGTGTGTGCTCTGTATCTC